>CABFOQ010036311.1:0-72833 GCA_900660455.1 Gephyroberyx darwinii
GGGGGGGGGGGGAGACGTCAGAGAGTAAGGGAGTGGGCCTTAGTACCTCCATCATGTGCCCTTTCTCTGAGTCTCCCGCCTCCTCCAGGGGGCCACGCTCCACAGGGACCTGCTGCCCAGAGTCCAGCTGGGCCCTGTCCTTGTGTTGGGGACAGTGAGGATGGAGTTGCTTCTCTTCCTGTGGCAGAAGCTGTGACTGGTTGTCCTTGGTGCTGTCCTGTTTGGGGGTGACATGAGCCAAGACAGGAGTGACCTTGGCAACTATGGCAGCAGAGCGGGGCTTGGCAGGACGTCCTCGCTGGACAGTCTCCCAGCCCTCAGCATCCTTCTTACCTGAAAAACACATAGCACTCTCTCAATCTGGAGAAAATGCTGCTGCTACTGTGCATTCTATGTCGCCATTCTCTCAAAGTGTGCAACTAGGGGGCTATGAGGAGGCATTCTTACCTGGTTTTTCTACAGGGGAGATGGTAGGTTGACTAGAGATGGTTAGGGACTGGGTGCACTTCACCCGGTCAGCCCAGCTGGGGCCTGTGTGGGAGAGCCGGGCTGCGGCCAATGTAGGTGGAGGACCACTGGACAACACACACACACACACACACAAATCAGAGGATGAGAGAAAACAACTGGTCACCTGAACAATGAAGCCTACAGTGTGAGCTGGTAAGCCTTTCAGCATCATTGTGCTGTTATAACAACTAAAGTCAAGCACTAGCCAAGCATCCGGTCTCTGAGCAGCTCCTACTGCCTGTCCAATATACTTCAGAGGCCTGAAGATAGTGTCTATCTGAGCCCAGCACTCTCCACACTGAGATAGCACAGGACTGTATTGGGCAACACGCCTCCGTCATGATCAATATCCATTTCCTGCAGCATCCGATTACAGAGCACTGCACGTATTGAACCGATGCTTCAGCAGTCTTTAACAGACACTTTCATCTACACCTCCCACCGTTTCTGTGGCCAGAGAGTGAGAGACTCAACAAATTACATTAAACAAATGCTTCACCATCAGCAATCAATCACCCTATTAGCAGATAACGTAGCCTGCATTCCCGAACCCCTTCAGAACAGGCAGAGCTTAGCACATCATTTCAAATATTGATTTGTTAATAACAGGATGTCTTGTGATACAATTTTAATCTGATTAAAGTTTGTGTTGATCTTTAAAATCAAATCAAACGGCTAATGGTGATGGAAAAAACAAACTGGAGGTTTGCATGGCAGACTGGCACTGGCAAGAGATAACAACAGATAATGACAGAGAGATCTTACCCAAAGTTGAGGGCGCGACGTGCGTTTGGAGATGGAACGATTCTGTCAGCTGAGGGGCTGGGCATCACATGACGTCCTGGAGACATTTTACGCACTTCCCATGCTAAAGAGGTGGGCCTGGTAAACAGGAAGTGGCAAACATTATTTAAAAAATACTAATTACAATTACTAGTAGCCAAATACACACTTGGCTCACACTTCTGAAAATTAGTTAAATAGCTGATTCACTTGCAGCAATTTATGCAGTAAATGAGCCATGTAAAACTTTCAGGTTGTCTTATTGATTAACAGTACACTTTAAATGAACAAAATAGGAGACAGCACTGGGAATTTCATTTCTTAGTCAATTTACGGTTGCAGTGGTCACTGTGTTAAAGAGAAGCCAATAAACTCATGGATCTCTTTGAATTAAAGCCAAGGTTATTGATCCATTCTGTTTGTGACTCAAAGACCAGACACCAGCACTTCCAGTTTCACCGCAGGGAGCAATTGAAAATGCAAAGTGAGTGAGGGACAAAGAGACAAAGAGAGGGAGAAAGAAAGAGAAACCATAGATCACCTATTCTGGGCATCGGTTTTCTCCAACTTCTCCTGGAGTTGGATCCAGTCTATGAGAGCTTTGAAATCCCGTACATAGTTGTCCAACATCATCAACACCTCCTGATAGCAATTACAAAAGGATAGACACCGATTACACAGTAGACTGTAAGCACAAACAGGATCAGTGGAACAATGCACAGGCCAATGGAAAGGCTGATTTGCAACAACTTTGCCTCATCAAATCCTTTTCAACATGGCAATGTAGATCGTGGATATGTGGCAATTAAGGCTACTTGAACAATGAAAAAAAAATCTCTACAGTGGCTTCCAAAAAAATAATTGAAGAACATGGGAATGGCAGCACTCAAACAAACAAACAAATAAATAAAGATATTTTTATACCCATTGCATAATATAAGCATTCCCATTCAGTTAGTTTAAGAAAAAGCAGGCAAAATGTGACAACTATTTTAAGAGCTGCAGTGATTTGTGTTAATCTGATAGCGATATAAGGAAGTTCAAATTAAGGATAAATTTGTTTTTCCACTGATAAAAATACCAGGCATACTGAATGTTTATTCTGGGCCCAAAACTGCCATTTAAGAAAAATAAATGGAAGGCAAAAGAGTGGGACCTCAAGCACCAGTTGGACCCCAACATGCTCTTGTACACAAGACATTGACTATTCACTTTACCAAAGTGCTTTGGAAACAACAGAGAAGGCTATGGTCCATACCAGACTGATGGCTAAGGCCTATTATCCATACTTGGACTGTTGCTCATAGAGCTGGTCATTCTGAGATGGTGGGCTGTGTGGAGCTTTGTCCCAGAGCTCTAATGAAACAGACCGAGTTGATTGATGGAGAGCGTGAAGGGAGTGGTAATTGAGAGTAAAGCTTCACAGTGCTTTTAGTTAATAGACAAGTCAGGCCAGTGAAAGATGTGTCCAGCAGCAGGTCTGCTGATTAGAGCTGGTTAACAGGCGAAGCCCACCGCCATGGCCCAGTGTTCATTTGGTAATGAAGGCTGAGATGGAGGGAGATTTGCTGCTCCTCTGACAGATAAACCCACAGTGAGTGAAGGCACTATAAAGCTCTGGCTCTCACAGCATGTTAACAGCCACACTTACCCAAATACAACCCTCCCATAACATTTGACGAGGAATGACAAAATGTTTAACCTGCCAGAGGTATGTGACCACAAAGTTGGATTGGCAGTAAAAGCCAGTGGTCTAGTTGAAGAAACTGGAATGAATGGGTATAGCCTAGGTTCAATTTATTTACCCTTAATGACACCTTTACATTACATTATTCTTACATTTTAAATGATTCCAGGCCAGCACAGCCTGTTTGAGTGAATCTCATAGATTCTGTTTTCTAGTTCATAGAAGA
Organism: Gephyroberyx darwinii; assembly: GCA_900660455.1. Classification (NCBI taxonomy): domain Eukaryota; kingdom Metazoa; phylum Chordata; class Actinopteri; order Trachichthyiformes; family Trachichthyidae; genus Gephyroberyx; species Gephyroberyx darwinii. The sequence goes on from CABFOQ010036311.1 coordinate 3,207, forward strand.
AGTGCCTTGACTGCCTCAAAGAGAAAAACAACGCCAAGTGTCTTCCTTCCCCCCCTGTGTGTGATGTGTCTAATAAATCAGGGGTCAGTTGGAAGAATAGCTGATAAGAACTAATCAGGCCATGGGGCTGTGGGTTAAAGAGATGTGGGCGTTATTAATAAGCACATATGAATCATTCTGCTGGGCTGAACAATTCCCCTCTGAGCGGGGAACCATTACATTAGTGCAGCCCTGTGGTTCTCATTCAAAACTAAAAACAAAACAAACTTCTATATTAAGGTAAGCGGAGAACCCTAGCAGAGAATTAGACAGGGTTTCCTGATCAGAGTTGTATTTATGCTCTCAACTTTATAGATGGAAAATGGAGAGCAATTTGTGTGAGAGCACACAATGCGGATTGCCCTCAGCTACACAAGGGATTTGTGGCTGGAGGCTATCAGAGCACTCTGCTTCTCCTCCAGATGACTCCATCATCTATCAGTGTCCATTAGGCCCAAGCTGGGTGGGATGGGGATTATGAGTAGCACCCAGCTCCCTGGCCATTAGACGACAGGGATGTGTGGAGGGAATATAGCAGCAATGAAAAAACACCCAGCAGCCAGATGTCTGACACAGACCAACTGACAACATGCTGATCACACCACAGGGAGCTGGGCTACGGTACTGACCGCAGGCCGTCACCAGCACCATACTCAGCATAATGCAGCATGGCAGAAGAATCAATACAACACAGGCACAGCACCAACGTGCCAGTAAAAGCCCTCGAGCAACATCACAGCACCAACTCTGCCAATTAGATAATTACTGGCTGCACCAAAACAAAACTTACAGGACAGAACAGAATCATGTCAGACATGGAGTTAATCTCATCTGCTATCTCCAACAGTGACACAAGAAGTAATAGAAATAGCCAGGCTCCATTTCCTGTCAGCAAATGCCTGACAACCAACATAACACATATACAATTGTATTGTTTACAATCTGTCGTCAATATTCACTCCCCTCAGTCAGGCCCAAGAGAGAGCCCTGTAATAATTCTCTCACCAGCAAGTCTTAAGAGAGCCCATCTGACATAAAGCAGAAATCAAGAGGAATGTGAGCTGAGGGAGGGTGTCATCTGGTTGTGGACTCAATGTCCCCCTCTAGTGTTCATGAATTGTAGCAGCTTTCAGTCTTCTCCAAATGGTGCATTTCTCTGTTTTGTAAGGTCAGATGATGACTCCACTGATCCTGAAACTACATTTTGCATTCATAATGATGATTAGCTACTTTTTCAATAGGAGACTAACCTTGCATTCTACAACACTCTGGTCAGATTCACAGGTGACATAGATCTCGTCCACGGCCCGACGCAGGTTGTCAAAAAGGAAGGCCCAGTACCGTGCTCGCAAGTCCACCTTGCGTGGCTGCCTGGCTTTGGTGGGGCTCTTCTCTGCACCCTTGTCCAACAAGGCACCAGCTGTACCCTTGCTTTCCACACCTGCATTCTGTGCAGAAAGAGCATAGACCAAATGCTGTGGTTAACAGTGACAAACATATTATATTGTGATCTAAGCTTCTAAGTTTTATGGCAACCACAGATCCTTTTTCCTGCTGGCTAGGTCCGGAGATAGGATTATTATATGCCATTTGGTGGTTGCTTTTAGCCAAAGTGCCTTAGTGCATACAGTGCTGGCAAATATTATTTAATTGTTTGATCATGTGCTGTTGTACATCGATAGATGAATGTGTGAAGACCGGAAGTTGTTTTTTAATTTAATTTTAATTTAATTTCCAGTTTTTTAATTTTCAGAAGATATTGTACACAATCTGCATAAAATGCAAGGGTGCCAATAATCTATTGCCACCTATCTATCTATAACATGAGTGAACCAAGAGGGATTTGAACCCCTCCTGGCCTCCTGTTACTCATTGAGTTGCAGGACTATCAATGAAACACTTCTGGTGAGTGTTTTTTTCAGGGCTTAAAAGACTAAATATGAGGTGAAGGGGAGTATGAGTTAGCTAGGTGTATGGTGCCCTCTAGTGCAAAGAGATGATATACCAACCTGTTTCTTATTCCTGTGTAGTGCCGAATTGATTCTCTGAGCCCTTGGATTGCCGCTGGAGGTGCTTTTGGACTTTGCTATGTGAAGAAGACAAAAGAAGCTTATAACCAATCACTGATGGAACAAACAATTTAGCCCATGAGCTAGCAATTAGCATAGCTTTAATAATGATCTAGTCACAATCTAAGCTGTTTTCTCAGGAGATTTAACATGGCCTCAGGGGAGGAAAATCAAAATATCAGTTTTACAAGCAGAGAGAATTCTGTTCTTAAACCAGTTACTTAAGTAACCTAGAATAACCCAGGTAAGCTCATATCTGGTTATGAGAAACACGATTAACCCTGGTCAGGTTAGTGTGTCATGTAAACATGGCATGGAAACAAAACAAACATTTGTCTGCACAAACTCAGACTCGCACAGGGTACATTCTGGTCAATAAAGAACATGCCGGCAAGGAGGATTTACTAATGGGATCATCACGTATTTCTTCTGTATTAAAAGTAATCTACTATAGCTCAGTCAAAGTTGCAGCTGGCGGCTGCTAACTGGTTTCTTCATGGTAAAAGGGATATTGAATTGCCAGAATATGGCCAATAGCCAGGTTACACTGCGCATGTAAACATAGCCTGTAATGGCACACACACAAACTGAAGAGCAGCACAGAAGCCTTACATAATACAACTGAACTGACCCAAACACAAACAGGCAAGGAAGAGAGAGGGAGAGCCAGAGTAAAAGCAAGAGAACATGGGGGCGAGAAAAGGGGGGTGGGATTATCTGACTAGGTAGGCAGAAAAGAACCTTACTTGGGCATAATGCCCAAATAATGTGGAGAAACAATGCTATGTGACAATGCTGCTACAGTGCTCTGCAGGCAAGCATAGGTTTCTAGCTTACTAGAACTCTGTATTCATGGTTATTCAAGGGTTACAACAATTAAATCAGAAGGATTATCCAGTCAGTTAACAGACGATTACAAATGCTACTGATCAAACAGTCTAAATAAAGACTTTATAGCTCAGCAACCTCTGCTAGCAAAATATATTTAACAGGTATTATAACAGAAGGACCAGGCAGAGAAATTAAATGTCAGACCGCTTCAGAGCTTCTCAGTCCTCACTGGGTTTTATCACAAGAGGTGTGAGGTGAAAAAGGGATGTAATTTTATTCCAGATGATGTTGTATTACAGCTGTGAGCAGTGCCTGGTTTGGTATGACCCTTAAATAAATAAGGATGAGGATGAGGACCTCATCAATAAAAATGTCATGCTCCATTTACTCTAGTAACTTCAATATGAACCCTTGACGGACAGCAATAATCTGAAACCTGCCCTGCAGCAAACAGCAGGACCACATCCACTCACAGGTTCAGTCTATTGTCATCACAGGCATACTAAATGGTGTGTGTGAGAGAGAGAGACTGAGAGGCAAGTATGAGTGTGTTTGTTAGCATGTGTAGAAAGTTTATTTTGGACACAAGTCACCAACCTTCCTCCTCTTTGTTCTCTAGAGGTACACTCCAGGCAATGAGGTTTCGAGCAGCACGGCCCTCCTCAGCCACTATCTTCCGCACCTTGTCATGGCTGTTGGAGCGCTGAAAGGATGCCTGGAGGAACAATAGAGGATTCAATTAATATAATTGTACACTGACTTTTTTGCATTTCTGGTTTTTCCAAGAGCCTATCATGGTAGGTGATGAGAAAGATGGTGTAGAGAGACAAAGAATGACACGCGACAAAAGTCGTGAGCTGGGTTCAAATCCACAATGCTGCAAGTATGAAGAGTGCAGAAGAAGTCTATTGGTGAAGTAACTGACATAACATCATGGTTGACCTATGCATTGAGTATGCATCAGTGCACTTCATTGTAACTTCAGCTAAAGCAAATACTGTGAACAGAAAGAAATGTCATGGGACGTCATTCATTAGATCATTTACTGATGGAACATAAGACTACTCTACTCTTAAATATGGCATCAACATGTTTTAAATTGCAAGGGCCCCTCAGATGTTGGGTCATTCACATGTATTCCCATTTAAGTAATGATTCAAAAATGCAAGTCCCTTAATGTCCAGCTCTAGTTAATGCCTGATTTCTTACTTAATCACTCAATACTCACTCTCACTCACCATCTCTCATAAATATACACTCTGCCACATCACAGCATGGTCTACAGTCTACAATCTGTTTTACACCATATAGCTAAGCAATAAGAGGTACAAATCCACTTTGCAATGCAATGGGAAAGACAAATACTGTATGTACCCAACAGGCTACATGGTAGTATTTGCAGGTGGAAGTTTTACATCTCTAAATATTCTGACTTCTGGTAATCTGGTTGCAAAACAATCTAAAACCTGATGCCTAGAGGCTTATCGTACTGGATCTTCCACTCACCGTATTCTCTTATCCAGCAAATAAAACCTGCACAATTCTGATTCATTCATTCATTATTGAATTTAGTCTAATTTGGTTGGATAACTATTAGATGTGGTTTCAGACTTGACAAAACTAATTGTTACCTGACATCAACACAAAATGCACAAGTTCTACCCTTAATAGCAACTGTGTTATGGGACAATTAACTCCCTCTCTTTTCATGGCTGTCTCACTAACACTGCTACTCAAACAACAAGCTGCAATAAAATGATTTAGCTCTAGCATCAAAATGAATGGTGCTACCAAACAGTGAGACATTTCATGTCTCATCCAAGGTAATGCAGAAGCATGTGATAATTAGTAAAATTCTATGTAAAAATATTTTATTCTAGCTAATAGAATAATGCAAATATGGTTCATTAAGTTGTACACATGCATAAACAGCATACAGTCCCTGCATTGGTCTGCTACTATTTAATGCCCCTGGGGGAGATATCCAGCTGACCTACTTTTGGTGAGCAACATTCTTTACATGCAACTGTACATGCTTGGGCTTTACTCTCCCAAGAAGAAAAAAAAAGACCATAAAGAGATAGCAGAACATCAAACAAAACAGGCCTCACTAAAACAGGCAAAAGCCTGTGAGTTCGGTTACCATCTTAGCAACTCATGGCCCTACAACCTGTAAATATTTACTCTGTTTCTTGGGCTTGGCAGCCATCAGATGACTGATGACTGTTAAACCTGGCCAAGAGCCTACTCATGACTGATGGCTATGCGCGTGCAGCAGCAGGAGGCAGACAAGTCTTATGGCAAGGCACCCTTGATCTACTTAATCAGCTACAAAATAACCTGTCACCTGGGCTGTACCACAGAACAATAATATGTCTCTTGGTGCATAACCTCTGGTATATTCTCTAGCCACCCAATCCTTTCCCATGCACAGGGAAGAGCAGAACCTTTTTGGATTGTGCTAAATGAGGGCCCAGGTGTAGGGTTTCCCTTCGAAAAGGTCTACAAACAGACACATGTAGCAAGACAGTGGGTGACAACTAGCCCATTAGGAGAGACACAGAGAGAAAGTGAAAGATTAGAGAATACATACAGAATAGAAGTAGAGTCTGTACGCAGGTCCCTCGTCCTTATCCACCCCTGACATACTTTTGTAGCCCACTTCAGGCAACCTGTTTCCCCTCACCAGCATTGCCACTTGTGCAAGGTGACATCGTCATCTGACAGCAGGACCAAAATAGATTGCTACTGTGTAGCCCACACTGCAATAGCAACTTGCCCAGCTGTGTCAACTCCTCCACTAATGGCAAGTGAGAGAGACAAGCGCTGAGTAGCCTGCCAGTCCTGCCTTTCACTTTGACTGCTCTGTCTGTAACTCTTCTGTAATCTAGCCTGAGCCCTCAGCACTCTGCTGAGTTAGCAGCCACCCCTTAGGACTGAGTTGGTGCCTCCTGCTGTCTGTCTGCCTACCACACTGTTCTGCTCTCCTCTGCATACACCTTCCTGTGTTTATAGCTTCTCTTCTCTACTCTCCTAGCTCTGCATCAAATCCCCCCATCTCTCTCTCTCCATCACCCCTCCTTCTGCTACAACACTGTGCAGTCATGTGCACACATCAGGCCTGCTGCTCAGCCCCTGTCCTCTGTTGCCAGTGATGAGAGTGTAGCTGCAGGCTCAAAGAGTGTGCTAATGTAAGCCTGGCTGTGCATTAGCCACACAGACTGACACTCTGAATCTGATTGGTCTCAGCATTTGATGAATCATACACTGCTGGGGGACAATACACAAAACCACATGGTTTGACTGCCTACAAATAGCACAAGCTACCACTCACAGTTCTACCAGATTAACCAAGTCTGCAGTAAGAAGGTCAGACAATATTAAAAACAACACTGCCTAAGCAACTGAAAAAGAATCGAACTTATTAATGGAGCGTTTCCTCAATGCTGCTGTTGTTATATTCTTGGCTTGATTTTAAAAATTGCATTCTATGATGGTGCATCCTTTGGCAAACCAGGCGTTCATCCTTTTCATAGGGAGTGGATGTGTTTAAAAAAGGATGGCGGAGGGGGGAAAAAATTTGGAACTGCTCTCAGACGGAAGGGGCGACCAGAACCTACGCCCCACATAGGGCAGGTCACCCATAATGTTCCATTCTTCCTAGGAAGACCATCCCTTAAATTATCCGAAGTAAATTGGCTCTGGCTACCTAAGGATACACTGGAATGTTGTCAGCTAATTCGGTTAGCTAACTTATCTGTTATATTTCGACTATTAGCAATGAGCTAACAGGTCATTACGTACCTTCAAAGCGGTTATGGATGTATTCCTGCTTTTGCCTCCTCCGTGCGAGGAGCCTGAGCTATTGCTACCAGACCTCTCCCTCCCGTCCCCTCCTTGGCTAAGTCTCGGGCCGAGACGGTGTTGACCAGCGCCACGCCGTCGTCCATCGTGGCGACTATCCTTTGACATCGACCCACAGTACGTCCAATGCTTAATGAAAAGGAAAGGCGAGTAACAGTGTCTTGTTGTCTTGTTTTCGGAGTTGATGGAGAAACATGTCAGACAAATGACAGCAAGGACAACCTAACTAAAAGCAGGAAGTGTGGTGGTTTACGTTTTTGATAGGCGATACATTTATCCAATAAATTCAGCGTAAGGTGGAAACAAACAGTATGACAACCAATCACATGCACTATAATGTGGGTCAAAGGGTGGGACAGACGTTCGTAAGGCGGGACTGAAACTGTCTACCATGGCAACCATGTAGCTGGGCGGGATGTTGGGTTGTTTTCTCCAGACGCGTCAAGCTAGCTAGCGATAGCTTGAACAAGACCAGCAATAAGGCGGGTTTGCCTTCAAAATAAGAGCATAAAAGTCACTCCTAGAAAAAAAAAGCATAACGCTGTATTAGGGTGTAAGCAATAACCAAAAAATATTCAAAATAGTAACTAGAATCATTACAATAAACATGGAGTGAAAACTTAAAGCTGTTGAATAGATGTTTTTGGCAAATGTCCTTTTCACGGCATATATTTACAACCTATGCAAGATTTCATACATACAAGGGTGCCAAAAATATTAATTCTCAAACACCAAATTTATTCCAAAAACTTGGAAAGGAGTCTTCTATCTTATAAAAGTCAATTCCTTTTAATCTAATCTTTAATCTCAAATGTTTGTAAAGTATATGGAATGGGAGACCCAGTGTATAAGTTTTGGGTTTCATCATTACTATGTATATTTTTCGCAGCCCTGTAAATATGGCATCTTGCATAGGCCTAAATTTATGCTGTTAAAAGGATATTTAGCAAAAAAACAACAACACACTTTTCACTTTGTATTACTCAAAAAACGTTGAAACACATGCGCCACAATAAGGGTTTTATTTTGAAGCCTGAGGCCAGAAGTGTATCCTTTATTTAGCTGACTTGACACTTGCATAAAACCTCGTTCGGGCAACTTTCGGTTCACGGTAATGGAAATAGCTCCAATTTTCATAATTTACTATTTGTTGCCACTGTCCTTGTCATTAGTTTAGTATTGCTAGTTTGGCCGCATTGTCCTTAACTGGGACTCTATTATTTTGGCTAACGTAATTGCTTTTTGGGCGATCAGTGTCCTCGAGTTTGTCTCTGTCTAGCCATCTCTCTCTCTCTCTCTCTCTCTCACACACACACACCACACACCACACATACACACCACACACACACACCCACACACCACACATACACACACCACACACACACACCACACACACACACACTGTTCCGCTCTCCTCTGCATACACCTTCCTGTGTTTATAGCTTCTCTTCTCTACTCTCCTAGCTCTGCTAGGCTTTAGGGTATGACCATTTCTACTAGACAAATCACCTCTCTGTCTCCTCTCACTTCACCTAGGACATTGTGTGTACTGTTTTTGATAACATTAGAAGGTTACACCATGCAGTATAAAGCTCACAAAATGAAGTTTTGTTTATTTTAATTCAAGTCACCAGTTCACCACAAGGCTGCACTATTGCAGGTCTGGTTGGGCAACAACATTTCTCTGCGTCACTAGTTTTCTGTTTGCTCTGCTACTAGCTAGGTAGCAGTGTTAATTAATAGGACTTTGTAAATCTATATTGTTTTCTAATCCAAAGGAGACAAAGTTGTTTTTCTAACATTCATCAGTTGTTTTGCTCCACAGATGACATTCTCTACATTGATGACCATGGCATTGCTAGTGATGCAGTTTGCCTTTGGGGAAAGCTCTCACAAACATCTTCATGAAGATCATTATACTGGTCAACAGCACAACCCTGAACATGGCATGAATGTCCTGCTAGGAACTGAGGTTGTTTCACATCTTCAATCATCTTCTTAGACTGTAATGCACAATTCCTACTTTTTAATCTTAATCTTAATCTATTCATTGCCCCCCCCCCCCTTTGCCCTCTTCTTTTATGCACTTCTAGGACACCAAGGAGATAAAGAAACTTAGCCCAACAGAGCAGAGGAAAAGGATGATGGAAATTTTAAAGAAGATTGATACAAATTCTGACAAACTGTTAACTACAGGTATCTTCACATTCCTAGTGTCTTTGCCAACATATAAATCTATTTTCAGACTGAAAGAAATACTGGCAAACATTAACAGAGGTAATTGTGATTAAAAGCACGTCATGGTCATACTCAATCTGCACTGGATTTTATCCACAGAGGAGCTCACTAGATGGATTCAACACGTGTACAGAAAATATGCTCTGGATGATGCAGAGGAGCGTTTCCCTGACTTTGACACAGACAACGATGGTGTTATATCATGGGAAGAATACAACACGGTTGCTCATGAGCAGCTCTTTAATTTTGATGACAGTGCTGTTGTGGATGATCCTGAGCAAGAATCCCTTAGATATGTATGTGTGCTTTTATTGTACTCATCTAAAAGTGACATTCAGCACTAGGCCACAGCCTATGTCATTTGTATTAACTTGACTTAGACTTGTATCCCCATTAGCTCCACCTAAAGGAGAGGAGGCGTTTTGATTTTGCTGATGTGGATGGTACACCAGGCCTTAACCTGACAGAGTTTCTTGCCTTCACACACCCATCTGAAGTGGATCATATGGCTGTAAGACTCTTGAAAATAACAGTTTAGCTCTTAGTGCTCATGGAAAATTTGACAGAATAGTCCACCTTTCTTTCTTCTTATTAAAAATCAGTGATTTCTCTCCTAGGATTTTGCCATTGAAGATGTGTTGAGTGAATATGACACGGATAAAGATGGATTTATCAATCTAAGTGAATTTATTGGAGATGTTCGCAGCGATGGTAAGACTGGAGGGAGTATCCTGAAATACACTGATCTCTATGTTGTAATGCTAAATGTCCAGTGTGCTTCCTCTGTGTAGTACTAATATTTTTTTTCTTTGTAAGAGGGAAATACCCCATCTCAGTGGGAGATTGAAGAAACAGTACGCTTTAAAGAACTATATGATCAAGATCAGGATGGCAAGCTGAATCGAGAGGAGCAGCTCCGCTGGGTTGCACCTAATAGCTATGGCTCAGCAAGAGAAGAGGTGAGAAACAGCGGTTCTAATAGCACATATAATAGAAGAGTAAGGGAATTATTTGAAGGTACCTCTGTTGATTTTTAATATTTTGGTAAATGTTTGGTTGGATGGTCTGCTAGAGTTATTGCTTGGGTAGGAATATGAAGCAGTGCTGTCCATGATGGCAGGGCAGCATATGCACAGATCCTTTGATATTGACATATTATCATGTCATCAACAGGCTCTTCACCTCATCAAGGAAATGGATCATGATGGAGACGGGCAAATTTCAGAGGCTGAGGTCTTGAAAAATCAAGATGCATTCATGAACAGTGAAGTGACAGACTATGGTAGACAGCTGCACATATCGCATGATGAATTCTAACTGTATATTCTTGTGTATGTTAGAGTTTTCTCCTTTGTGTCCATAAAGATTTAATCATCTAGTTTATGTCCTGTGTTTTTCATGGGTTTTATGTGACGCACCTTATCTGTCAACACCCAGTTTGAATGAATTCTTGAGGTGTAAGAGTAGGAAAACAAGCATTTTGCAACTATCTTGTGTTATTTTAACAAAACAGTCTAGAAACTTTGGAGTTATTAACAAAACTAATTATAATTTTGAAATTAATTTAAACTGATGTTTGGCTGTAGCACACTGTCACACACTTTGGTAGCAGGGACTGGTTTCTCCTTAGTTTATATTTGCATTGAAAAATGGGGCTTTGAGATTGCAGCATAAGGCCTGTATATCCTTTCATATCCTTCAATGTTACATATAATAGAAAAATAAAATAATAATAATCTCCATAATTATGCTTTTAATAGAGCTGAATGTAGGAGTGGACAGGATAGGTTATTGAATTATAGCTACCATCATTTAAAGCTGTCTTTAATCATTATCAAATTCAAACTGACATGAATGTTATCTTAGATAACAGACTGGCTTGGTGACACATTGCAGCTCTTCCTCATTTAAGTCAAACAAGTGTGCCGCTTGTGTTTTAAGGCTGGTTTCCTGAATGTGTCATTCTCAGTTTCACTTGCAGTGAACGTCAGCGTACCACACCGTTGTGTTTAACAAAGTGAAGTAACTTAAAGTGGAATCTCAAAGAGGGACTATTTTCACCTGCTGCTAAAATGACATTACAATTCAAAGATGCCTTTTGGGTGAGTTACCATAGTGCTACTAATTTATAGACCTTTCTGTGATGTTCATGTTTAGAACTAAAACCTAAGTTGACTTCATGATTGTCATTAGAAGAATTTGCGTTGAGTTGTGAAGTCTTTGTTCTGTAGCTACATTGGTACTTCAAAATAAAATATGTTCCTATACCCTCCCACTTCCACTGTGAATTAGGTTTTAATTTTATCAGGACAGCATTTACCATAGAGTAACCAATTTAGGTGACTGCGGCCTTCCTTTAGATGGATTTCAAATCTTCATTGCATTTAAGTTCATTTCATAGTTCACTGGATAGGAACTTGTTCAACTTGCTATGAAAATATGACTTGTGAGTACTTATGCAAATTGTTCACAATTCAAATGTTTCATTTCTGGGTTGTTATTGTGCTCTCCTGTTTCCATCTAGACCCTGGACTATTTTACAGAATGAGGATCTATTTCTGAGTGTGACTGTTGCTTGACAGTATATGATAGCCATTGTTTTCAGTATAGTGGTTTTCTCTTCAATACTCTGCTGAGTGTTTCCTATTTTCAACTCTATTTTGCCTTTGATCTTTTGACTGATGCCTTGTCAGAGCTGTAATCTGCAAAGCAGCAGACAGAGTCTGAGTTGATTTGCATGGGAGGGTTCACACAATAAATCCCTTCAAATCTTTGCAAATGAACTCAGAGAATGTATGTTTATTCCATATAAACGGTGTCTAACATATCTCTGACATATTTCAGTTCAAACAAATACATTTTTGTCTACTGCAGCACCATTTGATTAAAACTCAAAATGTCCATCTAACTAGAAACCCACTGAACAGTTTGATCTCTATAAGGATGCCAGTAATCTACTTTATTGCATGAACTTAGACTATAGGTTATCTATCCTGGGTAATATGTTTGTGTTGTAACCCTAAATGCCTGTACTGTATCATTTCAAGTTTCTTAATAGTTTTTCATTTAGAACAAGATAGCTGGTTTCTGATCTACAATTTAAAATTGTATCAGTTCTTGCATATGGTGCTGACATGGAAACAAAACTTGTCATGGAGTGTTAAGTATGAGCTATGGTAAAACCTTTGCCCACAAGTAACAGTCACAGGATGTGATGATTTTGGGTTGATTTTGATTTTGAAATACCAAGCAAAATGACTATGTCATTTTGACACCGTTATGAGTAATGTATAAAAGTAGGAATATTTTTTGGACAGAGCTTTATTTTGACTTTTATGTTAAAATTTAACATTGTGCTTCGCTTTGTGGTGTTGCATCATGCTTAAATAGGGAGTTTGTGGCTGTCTGGTAAAGGTATGGTATTATATGGTTCTAGGGAGTGGACTTCATCAGCAATATGGGATATGAGGCCGTAGTTCAAAGACTTTGTGATGGCCGACGGACATGCAAAGACATGGAAGAACTCTTGAAAATGAGGTAGGGACAGAAATTGTTAGCAGATTGTACGCACATTGCATTTGGTTCAGCTGCATATAATTTGTTCTGTGCAGGGCATCAGCAGAGGAAAGATATGGAAAGGAATTGGTCACAATTAGCCGCAAGGCTGGGGGTCTTTATGAGATCAGGTAGGTGTGACTGCGTGTATATTTCAGTATTAGTATACAGGATCATCTCTGTCTGAGTGTGCCTGTCTGCTCTATTTATTCTGCAGATGATGCAATGCAGTATAATATTTCACTAGTGAAATGTATAATGTTCTGTATTTTCTGTATTATTTTTACAGCACTTTGAGAACATCTATTGATGAACTGAAAACACGTGAGTACAGCATTTTCTTTTTTTGCTGGCTAGGCATTTTACGGCGTATGTATTTTTCAGGCGTCTATAAATGTCCTTAGCTTCCTCATGCAATGTGTTTTTACTTGTATTATTCAGAAATTGAGAACATTGGGAACCTGCACATTCAGTTCTCTACACTAATCAAGGAGGAGGTGAAGAGGATGGAACAGTTCAGAGAACGACAGAAAGAACAGAGGAAAAAGGTGATTATGAGTATACAAATGAATCATACATGGAGTATGATTCATTTGTATACAGAGGCAAATTGAAAAAACTTTCCAGCATTGTAATAGGGTTTGAAAACTCTTATTTTTCTTTTTGATGTTGATTAATAAAGAGGTTTGATAGCTGTTAATCGATCACCAGTCACTGGTTTGGGGACTGGGGAAGCCATGTAGTATTACTATCATAGTCTCTATACAGACCAATTGTTGGTGCATATCATGATGACATTCTTTAACATTATTTCTATCCTGCACTCTCAGTTTGAAGTCATCATGGAGAAGGTCCAGAAGACAAAAGTCTCCCTGCATAAGAAAACAATAGAGGTAAGTTATCAAAGTGTCCATGATCCACATTATTAGACCATAGTAGTTTGTTGTCGCCGTTGTAGTGTGATACATTTTTCACAAACACAATTATTTAAAATTAAAAAGATATTTATTTTTAGTGGATGTCTCAGAATTTAGCTGTGGCAGTGGTTAGGTAGACTAATTGTCATGTCTTGTAACACAGTTTCAGTAAAAGTACACAAGTAGTGCTTGAGTCTACTGTATCATCTAGAATAGTGAAGTAGAGATAGACCTAACACCTAACTGTGTGAGCAGATGGTGGGAAATACTCTGTATAAGAGGAAGATGGTTTTGTAAATAAATCACTAAATGCTAGGTATAACTGATTGGTGTTAAAGGCACAGGAACAGGAAGTTTGGTTCTCTTGCACAGGCATGCCAGCCCTGTCTCTACTGAATACATTTTCCCCTTCCTTCAGCAGCTGCTTTGTCTCATATGGTGTATGTTTAATTTCCTTCCTAGTCTAAAAGATCTTATGAGCAGCGCTGCAGAGAAGCTGATGAAGCAGAGCAGGTAGCTGAGAAGATGAGCAGTGCTGCCACAGCCACACCCAAACAGACTGAGAGGGTAAGTCATAGGACACACCCACACCAGATAGTGTGCTTCCTGAAAGAATCAGTGCAATGATTTAATGCAGTCACAAAATGTGTGTTATTGATTTCTAACACGATGAGTGTCACCTTCCAGCTAACCTAGATGGTTCATATAGTTTATTATAACCTCAGTGCCTCTATGCTCAGCAGTTCTCAGTAGGTTCATGGGATGTGGCCCTGTTGACATACGCGCTATACCCTTTTTTTGTTGGCCACCATGTCTGAAGCAGAATCATCTAACATTCACAGTACAATTGGTGCTAATGTAAATCATTTTTGTGAAAAACATGCAGTATTTTAAATGCCACATGTCAAATTCCATGCCAAATACAAAGTACATTTCAAGGGTCAACAAGGTCTCTCTGCCTTCTCACAAACCCGCTCATACAGATTAGGTTCCTCACTTTGTGGGTTCCTCACTAGGTTCCTCACTCTGTTGAAAAAAAAGGCATATTCAAGATAACAGGACAAGTAAGACATTGTAAATAATATTGTTATTTTACACTGGTCCACGTTACTCTCGCCAGCCATCAAGGCATTCTCTCAGTTGCCATTCTCCTCTCTCTCTTTCTCAATCTTACACTCTCTGTCTGACTGGGCACCTTGTCAGCTACGCATGCTGTGGACCAAATATGGGTATATTTCATCAGTTGTAGTAGATCGGAAGTCTTAAATGAACTGCCTCTGTTGACAGGCAGATGGATAGTTTCTCAAAGGGGGTTATTCCACAATCCAACTGATTGAGATTGGGAAATGCGATTCTCATTGCACTGGACCTTCAATACATAGATTGTGTAATATAAAAGCAATGCCCACTCTTCAAATTGGAAAGGGTTTTGATTTACAGAGTGTGTACTCATTCAGCATTTAAATTGAAAACATTATGACTGTTAAATACTTTTAAAAATCTTTCATAACGTAACATATGTCCTCCTCCTTACAGCAACAGAGGCAACGGGGCATTTTGTAACATCTTTTCTTTTTCAGTTGCACAACAAATCCAAACAATGCAGAGAAGCTGCAGTAGAAGCTGGTAAGGATTTAAGTGAACTGCTGTGTTTTGTTGTTCTTTGTCTTATCTGTACTATACATGATTCCAGCACAGTGTTGGTATACTTGAGCCAAATTACACAAAGATATTTTTTCTCTTCTCTTTACTTTGCAAGGAAGTTTACCAGAAATAGTCTTGGAGATGGTGATCATATTTACTTCCCTTTTCATTGAGGGTTCCCAAAATAAGAGACAAACAAGCAGATAAGCTCATAGATGTAACTTGTCCTGACATTGATACAAGCAAATGGTCAAATGAACCTCTGATTTAAAAAAAAAAAGTGAGCAATCAATGTTATAGAGACCTTGATATATCTGAAAAGTAATATGTTGTTTTTTTTAGAGAAACAATACATGTCAAACATTGAACAGCTTGACAAGATTCGTCAAGAATGGGAATCCACGCATGTGAGCACATGTGAGGTAAAGTGTGGGATAGCAGCCGTATTCATATTCATACCTATCTACCAAGGACTGCATACTTGATATACTGTGAGACATGCAGTCAAAAAGCTATGAAGATGTTTCCCAACAACATCTTTCTGTGATTCAATAAACAATGAGCTCCTTGACGACTGTTACCCAGGGCTGCCAAATACATGCCTACCATACCATACACATATTCCCTCAGTATATGAAATAATGAAATAATGACACAGTGGAGGTCTGGTTTTTGTTTCAGGTGTTTCAGCAGCAGGAGGAAGACCGCATCAACATCCTAAGGAATGCTTTGTGGGTGCACTGTAACCATTACTCAATGCAATGTGTGACAGACGATGAGGTGTGTCTAGTTGTTCTCATACATTATCAACCTTTATCCAGTTTCTCACTATGGGAAAGATTACACTTTGTCAACAGTAATTTTGCACAGTCTCTTGAAATAAGTTTTGGAATTTGACACAAACTGCTCTTTCAGCATTACGAGGATGTGAGGAAAACGCTGGAAAAGTGTGACATCATCGCAGACAACAACTGCTTTGTGGAGTTGAAAAGCACTGGCTCAAGTCCACCAGGTAGGCACGCATCCTGCAGCCTCCCGTATTTGGATTTGAATATGTTCCAGGGTGGAAATTTCAATATTATCTTCCCACTGCTGCTAAATCATATACAAGACAGGTAGCTTTGGAAAGAAGTGATGCATTTAATATGTGTTGACACAAGCTGTGTATGCTAAGGTGTTACCCCTGATGACTTTGTTTATTACTGAATTTTAATGGTCCCTCCATAGCTCCAATTGTATTCCAGAATTACTATAAGAGGGAGGCTGGAGCAGACAGCAATGGCAGTGCTGGTTTTGTGGGAGGAGTCATGAAAAGGTTAGATCACCTGATTTTATCACAGTTACAGTTTGTAACACTTTCAGAACAATTCTTGTTTATTCTAACAGCTGCTGTTCACAATTTCTAGGTTTTCAAATCTTCTGCAGGGGAACAGTTCAGGTGGCTCCAAAACAAGCGTCTGTGAGCCAATAGCACAACATAATGGTACGGTACCAAAATGGTTTGAGTAACATGACAATGCTTATGATAGTGCAAGCCACTTGATTCTTGCCTTAGAGGATATCCGACTGCTATTATATGTTATATACACTACCGGTCAAAGGTTTTTAGAACACCCCCATTTTTCCAGTTTTTATTGAAATGTAAGCAATTCAAGTCCAGTGAATAATCTGAAATGGTACAAAGGTAAGCGGTAAACTGCTAGAGGTTAAAAAAGTGAGTAGTTTCCTACACCATCAAAAGGTATTTGGAAACTCTGACAGGAAGAGGTTTGGCAGACCCAAAGCCACAACATTTTCCGAGAGTCATGATAGGCGGCTCAGGTAAGCAAGTCTCAGTTTCAACTGTGAAGAGGGGTTTGACAGGTCGCGTGGCAGTAAGGAAGCCATTGCTAAGATGGCAAAATAAGAAAAAGAGGCTTGCCTGGACCGTGAAAAATGGGGGTGTTCTAAAAACCTTTGACCGGTAGTGTAGTTATAGTAATACTTTTACTCCACCACCAGGTGGCACACAAATTCAACTGATGATTTGTTCAGCTCTCTCCTGATTGGATCACATTAACAATCTATATAGTTGCAAAGTGCCAGTGGCTTGAAACAGTGATTGAACCACTTCTGAATATGTGTCTGCTCTCCTCAGCTGAACCAGCAGATGGAGTGTATGCCTCCATTCCTGGATTTCAGAGCGAGCCAGTCAGCCGACAGAGTAATGAGGAGTACAAGGCTATGTATGACTATGTGGCCCAGGTCAGGCTCCTGGCTCTCATGTCCAACCTCTACATGAGTCCCTTGCACACTTTTCATTCAACGCATTGAAATATGTGAAAATGATCTCTTGGTTGACTGTTTCTGTCCTTTATCAGGGGGACGATGAGCTCTCTTTATCTACTGGAGACGTCGTGGTTGTCGTAGAGCAAGGTGATGATGGCTGGTGGTCAGTGGAGAGGAATGGTTCATCTGGATTGGTCCCAGGCTCTTACCTCACCAAGGAATAAGTTCATCTGACGTTAGTATGTGGGAGTACTGTGTTTCCTCATCTAATACTGTGTAAATGCCATGTCCTTTCAAATTGCCTTCTAGTTTCAGCTGATCTGCCTTTCATAATTATATGACATCATTCATGTAGCATAATGTTGGAAGAGTGGTGAATTATTTATTGGTATGACAGATGTATTTATCCTGCTTTGCCCTCAAGTTTAAGACACTGAGAAATGTCCTGTTCTGTCACACATGGTCACTTCAGCAAGGTTGTTCATATACTCTGGTATTAAATATCACCTTGTGTGTTTATGGTTTTTATTTCTGTTGTTGGGCTGTATATTTCTGAGTGAACTATCTAAGCCTGATTCATGTAAGTAGTTCATTTTGTTTATATTCTTAATTCTGAAAAGGATATTTTAGTGCATGCATGAACCCGTGTTTATATCTATTCAATTTGACAGACAACTTCTTAAATTTTCTTTTTAATTTGTTGCTTAGGAACTTTGTTTTCATTCCCCACAATGAGTCTTTATTAATGCCTGGAGTCATTTGACCTACTAACAAAGCCAACCGCAAAAGCCATTTAGTATGTGATGAAGCTCAACTCGTACAGTATCATATAGATATTAATATATTTCCATTCTTTTACTATCACTATTTATTTGCAATGAAAGCTAATGATTATCACGTGGACTATGAGACGATCCAACCAGAGCAATCTGAAAACACACACAGCAGTTGAAATGCTTCCAGGCACTATTCTTGTGTCGTGGCAATCTGGTGGTATCTGGTTACAGCAGATGATGTTCCACCAACTCAATGTCTATCAAGTCAACAATGTTGAGCCCTTTCACTATCATCATTTTGTTTGCTGATTTTGTTTGTTTTCCAGGCGTTCAGCCTAGTTTTTCAGCCTAGTTAAGTTCCTGGGTACTCTGAAAGGAGTTCTTAAATTAAATTTATCATGACAAGAGGTATGAAACTCCACAATTGTTATTCAGTGGTTAGCAGTTGTGATACCTGCGATACAGACAAGTTACAGCCACAGATATAAGTGGATCTAGTGTGTCCAGTAATAGTTACAATATATAACTCTACTTAAAGCCTACATTAGCCTATAACCTAGTTTAAGGACCTAAAGACAAAATCCTGTTTCCATATCAGAGGATTAAGATCAAGACAGACTGAACCCTCTGACTCATTGTGTGAAGCCCTTTAACCCGTCATGGGAAAAAGCTGAACTTTAACCCTCCTTTATAGCAGTTAGGCTGACTTGTTCTTCTATTGACAGCAGCCACTGGATAAGAGTTTTGTCGAGAGGAAAAGCCACAACTTTGGTAACCAATGCAGCCAACACCTCTTTGTTAAGTAAATATATGAAATTGCTGAAATGAAAATGATAAAACACAGATCATATTTCTAATTTTCCCACACATTTTATTTACATTTGAGTCTTTCTTTGCTACATATCAGAAAATTAATTTCTAAAACTATCATCAGTGGGCTGCTCAGACAAAAACAAACATAACAGCTATGGGACCAAAATATTTTTTAGAGTTTTAGGGTTTTAGGTACAACTTCAAAATCCCATGTCATTAAGGGGATTATCTGGCCTTATTCTTGCCAGAGAGGTTATTTAATTAAAAGTTAAAAGTAAAATCCTGTAGTGCCATTGACTATGGTGACAGTTGTAGTATTTCTTTACAGAATACATGGTGAAAAGGGCGATTCCAACCAAAACAGTCATAGTAGCAGTAGTAGCAGTAGTAGTAGTAGTAGTAGTAGTAGTAGTACAGGGCCAAACTGTACAATCAGGAAAACAAAGAAAATCGTTCATTCAAGTACATAGATTTAAATATTTATATAATATTCCAAAGCCATACACATAGTGCAAACATAGGAAAATCCCCCATCCACATACTATCCCATAGAGTACAGAAGGCCAAGCAACCTCATTCTGGCCTCAAACAAAACTTAGGTAGTCAGAGGAACAGAATACAATAAAACAAATCATCCTCCTTGACCATTCAAGAATTTGGCCAACAGCTTAAAAAAGAAATGTAACTGGTTAGTGTGGAAATGTATTCTTTTCACCTTGTCCCAGTATGCATGTACATCACTCTTAGTTTGCATGTGTGAGAGAAGGTGTGTGTGTTATGGTGAGGAAGGTTTTCTTCATGCGTAGGTTCCCCCTGTGATAAGAAGCTCATACGCAGGGTCTCTGCTCCTCCGGCACAGCACGACACATGCACACAGCATCCCCAGCATCTAAGAGAAAGAGATACCAACTCATGAGTATTTGGCTTAAATGTACTTTTACCGTTACAGGTCATTTTGTTACCGTTAAGGCCCCCCAATATGGAATTTAAGTGTAGTTGTGTCGTTTACCCCACTGACTTGGGACCCATGACATACCAATGGTAGAATGTGGTTGGTACTAAATACAACAAGGACATAAACTCCTACATCAGCAGCTAACAGGGAAGCCTCTGGATCAAAAGCCCTGAGAATTACAGCGAATACTGCAAGCTAGCGAACCAAACACTCAAAAATCTAGCCAAGACCTAAATGACAAAATAAAGAAAATGAACAAACAGGGAATACAGATTAACAAAGCATAAATGCATAGAAACTCTTGTGACTGCAGTTGACACAAGCCCTTGCCAGGAAATGTCTGAGGGACAAAGCCTCTTCTCAGACCTTGGGCAGCTGGTTCCTTTTTTTTTGTATTCAAATGAAAGGAAACGGGTTAACAAAAGTGAATGAATAAGCGACTGTTTTCAGATGTATTCATATTTGACAAACTTTTCCACAGCCCAGATGGTCAGATAGATGAAATATGGTATATTAATGGGTAATTCTAAGTAGCTCAATGATAAAAAAAGACATGCAAACATACACGTACATACAGGTCAAGACCTGCCACATGCCACTCGCTCCCATCTTTCCTGTCACCTTCCACTATGTGCTGTCCATAAATAGTAGAAATAAACTAAATCTTTAAGCTAACACTCATTTCCAAATCCAAGAACTCATTTCTTTACCCTGTACAAAAAAATTGAAATGGCTAATTGGAATATTGGTAAGAAAAAACGGACTAAGCAAAGTCTGAACTCTGAAGGAAGACCCAATATAACTGTACTGTGCTTTCCCTGCCACTGAAGTGACAAAGGCAGTGACTGTCTTTTCCATTCCTCTGTGCTCTATTCGTATGAAGCAGAGAAATTTGAGGCATGACTCAAAACCCATACAGCATTGGCACTCTAAGTCCCTTTTTGACTCAGAGGACAGTGGGTGAGCTAGAACCCAAAAGTCCTGAGTTAATGTCACTTTTGTTAAATGCATCTTTATTAAAATTACATACCTGGATGGCAGCAAATGTCAACGCAGTCCAGATGACATACATCATGATCTCCTTTAACTTCTTCACAACCAGAGCTTCACATCCCTACAGACACAGAATGGATATGTGCAAAGGTAAGCTGAGGGAGGTCAGACTACAACATTAGCTGTGTTTGGAACCATACTTGACAGTTTTAAAAGTCATTTTACTTCTTGGTAGAGATCTTCAGGACGAGTGAGGGACCCTGTGCAGCTACCAACTTCAGGTTTGCAGCAGCTGATGGGTGCACTGTTGTTTTTAGATTCTTTAAACCAGCGTGTATACTGCCAATCTGAGTAATTGTGGATGCCACAACACTGAAGCTGTGGGAATGAAAACATGAAAATACAAGATGACTTTTGTGGCAATTAACTTCTCCACCAGTACAATTTTATAAGATGTAGGAACAGCGTGATATCACTTGGATCATCTGGATTACAGTAAACATGATCTATGCCTTCCCTCTGTACTAAGATGTTCTCACCTGTCTCTGCACGTAGTCAATGGCACGGCTTGGGGCATTGCTGTTGGTGCCGTTGTACTCATCATACACTTCCTTGATGGAATTATTAACTTCATCTTCAACCTGGCAACAATCAGGAACAGTGTTTAACATAGAGCCATTTCACAAAGGTGAGACTTGACATTTGACAACACTTCTCCTTAAATAGTACAAACACACATGATAAAAAAGAACAGATTAAAGGTATCTATGGTTGACAGAATGTTCCCTGCTCTCTAGGGCGGGTTGTATCAGGCAGATGTCGCATCTGAATGATTACTTAAAGTTAAGTCAAACAAAAAAATGAATGCTGCTTTGTATTTGACTTGACTCACCTTTGCTCTGTATATATATCCAAGAACCACCACAGCCACTTCCGTCATAAAGACCAGCAGAAGAATGATGACAAACTGTGGATTGTATTACACAATTTAGACTACATAGACTAAAGACACACTTCTATGTATGTTGGGTATCCAAAGAAACACTTTGATTCAAGTGAAACGTATTGTGTAGATTGAAGATTGCTTTCTACTTTATTTGTTCAAGTTAGACTGCATATTGTCCCTTGTTAGATTTAAAAATAAGTAAGGACCTATGTTGCTACTACTAACATCTCTAGACCAGTAAAAGTACCATATGTACTGACCGATACAAGCCCACAGTGGCTCTCTCGTATTGTAGCACAGCATCCAATGAGTCCAATGATGAACAAGAGGGCTCCAACTGCAATGATGATCACAGCGGGAATAAGGGTGTACACGTCTTCAAAGAAGTGGTCATAGTCATCATATGTGATGAAGACATAGGCTCCAACATAGCATAAGATACCAGCAGCTGCCTGTGGGATGACATAGAAGCAAAGATTTTATTTAGGCCTATCCATAAAGGAATATATATGACAACATACTGTAAATGACAAGATCTACTGGCCACAGAAAATACTAAAGAGAAACTCAGAGAAGATTTATTGACGTTATGGTACAGGGCCAGAAAAGGTGCGATTTAATTTGCTTTTGATGCCTAGGATCACTTGTAGACCTTAAATGAAACCTGCACAGTTTACATACAGTAAGTTATAGGAAGAACTATCCCCTGGTCGCGATGGGTAGCTGACGACCATTCGTCTAAGATAATGCACAAAGCTTTGCACAACAGCAGAGCAAATCACTAATAACATGATCATGTAACGTTACACTCTGTGGGTAAACTACCTGCATCAACTAATACAACACCTACAAATATCAATGTCATTCTGTTTCAGAGAGGAATGTTAACTTTCTGGTTAGACCTGCAGCTACCAAAAGGATCTGGTCTCGTTCTGAGTTACCAAAGACAATAAATACCGTTTAGTCTATTAATAGTTGTGAGAAACACTGCCCATCTATTGGGACAGAAAATATCATTATGAAAGATGTTAAATTGCTAGCTAATCATAAAACCTATTAATTAATGTCTCTGATTACTGCCATTTGTACATCATCTCAAAATAATCCTTCCCCGGCTAACAAAAGGTCAGCTGCCCAAGCTAGGCTAACGTTAGCTTAGTGGCGACATAGCTAAAGCTAGCTAGTTGGTGCGCTGTGACGCATGTATAAGTCAAGAGAGAATCGCTCAAACCTACCCAAAATATGAGGTTTAGAAAGACCAGCACCGTCTTCGACGACGTGATGCCGCACTGTCCCATGTTTAAGCCGGGATTCAATGTAATAAGCACTAGAAATTTAACAGGTTTCTATTCAAACATGTCCTGGACAGCTGCACCACATACTCCATGTCCCGAATCCCCGTCCGACTGGATTTGTTCCCAGGCAGCCCAGCGCCACCACAACAACAACAGTCTAGAAACAACCATGTGACATAATAAACCCGACAAGCTGAAAAAACTGTATTGTGAAATAATTAATGCATTTATTTTGTCCTATGTCTACTAGAATTTTGATTTGATATTCTGCAGTGAAATATAATAATAAAAATATGAGCAGCTAGGAAAGGAAGGACATTGCAAATGGAGTACTATGCTGACATCTAGTGGCTCATTGGGAGCCCAACTCGTGGCTTCACCTACCAGCTAAACTATAATAAAAACATAGTATCAGAGAACTGACATGCTGATCTGTCATGCTGATCATTGGACAGGTCACATGGGCATCAAAATCCAAGAGGCAGACTGGCCTCAAATTGATACTTTATGCAAAAAGCACCCCCAGAATAGGAGGGGTAAACTACTAATTCTGGGTCACTGATCACTAAGGCTTTATTATGACTCCCTCCTCTATCATTGACATGACCAGGCTTTAAAGTGTACATCTTATTCTTATGATTTTGTCACTGTACCTGCATGTCCCAAGTGCTTTTGCAACATAACACTGGTATAGAACAGAAACGTGGCTCCAAGGATGTATTATTTATGTCAGGAAGAATGTAAGGTAATCCATGTCTGAAGTTAAGGATCACTTTCAAAGTAAAGCAACCTGACACGTTAGGAGACAGAGGTAGTGTGCTCTCTAGCACAGGCACATCCTAGGCATTACTTACAAAGCACACATAATTCAAATGATAGATTGTTTCAGGATACAGTAAATACATGAATACATATTGTCATTACCAGCTCCAGGAATGCCTTTCATACATTTAGTGTCTAAGTTTGTCTAATTCTAATCTTTTATTCCCTCAAAAACAATAAAATCAGTAGTGGTTAACTAAAATGCTTGCTTCACTTAAAAAATACTGTTAAACTAATAACTATTAACTAATAACAAGGAGCGCATGGTTGCACAGGGTGAGACCTGCACAGTGCAGCAGCACAGAGGGTGTTGGCTGGTTTGGTTGGATTTTGAATTGTTGGACTCATGGACACCTGTCCGCCATGATTTTACAGATGAGGAAGGGAATGCAAAAGACAAAGTAGGAAGACAGAAAAATGAGAAACAGACTCTCTCCCACAAAGGCTCATTTTCCAAGCCCAAAGACCTGTGCTTGTATCTGCTATTTCCATCCTGTGGAAATTTCAAGTTGAATATCTTGCATCAGTCTTATAAATGGAAATGTTCCAGCCAGAAACAGAAGCTAGAAAAGACTTCATCCGATGAGTTTTCTTGTACTTTTCTCGCTGTGTAGTATCAACTGACAGGGTGCTGCCAATTATTCATACACTCAGGGTAACTAGTTATGTTTGGTCTTGCAACATAAAGGTGGAACCTCTCCGGATGATGTATTCAGCAGTATTGTGATTTTTATTTCACCATATTTTACACTTGCAAACATTTCCCCTATGACTATTTTAATGACCTAACTCTCTGGGAATCTCCAGTAGCTTTCGTTTCCCCTTTAGTTAAATTCCTCAAAATATTCTGACTGATGTTGTAAGCTTTTCATTGTGGGTTCACTGTGAAAAAAGGGAAACCACTGCGGAAGACCACCAGAAGGTTTCACATTCGTTTCACACTCCCAAACTGTAGAGGGCGACAAAACAATCTCCTGCTCCGCGTTCGTGAGACGAGGAACCTCCCGCAACCAGGAATTTAAAGTCTCGTTGACCTCAACACGGGACAGTCAGCTGGCAGCTAAGAGCAGTTTAACTTGTTACTTTTTCATTAAGTGGGCGCTTTTAAAGCTTTTAGTCATACAAGTACACTAAATAAGCTTTTACATGGAACATCCTTGTGTGGGCGCAGTTGAGGTACTGTCACCTTCTAACAATAACAGGATGCAATGCTTAACATTAGCAAAACATCTCTTTCTGACTGTAGCAAGTTTAGTTTGCTTACAAATTAAGTTCAAATAAAGTTTACCCTTATAATGAGCCTTTCTGTATGTTTTGGAGCGTGATAGCATTCATTCATTCATTTATTTCCCCAGGCATCAGGTGTTAAAAACGATGGAGAAAGATGTAAAAAAGAGAACAAGGGTGAGACAGAGCCAGTTTCAAGAGGCCCTCAGACACAGCAGTTATGCCGCTTCTTCTCACAGGGAAGACACTGCAATTTTGGGAAGAAATGCCGGTTTCTCCATGTAAGGGAGGACGCCAAGTTTAATCAGAATAAGAACAGGAGACCGGAGGTGGAGAGTCAGAAAGAAACGTTCCCCATCCAGTCTGAGGTCACACAGCTAGACACAGAGAGCCCTAGTGATGTGGGGCACAGGCCACCCACCAACCCTAGGGCTGCTCCAGTAGCCACAAGTGAGAAGGCTCGGCGCCGTACCTGTCGCTACTTTATGTCAGGCTTCTGCACCATGGAGGATAGATGCCGTTTCTTCCATCCACCTCAGTTCCCCCCAGTCGATGGCCAGCCATTGCCTGGAGCTGAAAAAAGGCTCACACGGAGGATGCCGGTTCCCCGTCCCGACATCCTCCAGGAGGTCAAGCTCTGTGACCTGACAGAAGATGTCACCAAGCAGTTGCGAGACACCGAGATCAGGCAGATGATGAAACGTTTTCCCAAAGATCAGCTGATCATTCAGGAACGAAATGATGGCCAAGTTACTTTTTATAGAGCTACTGTAGAAGCCACCGATCCTGACTGGGTAAACTGTGTTCTGGTCTTGGTGCTTTGAGAGCTTAGCAGTTCAACAACCTCTTTGTGATTAGCAAATGGAACAGGTTCAAATGTGATTTAAGACATCAGATACACATTTAATTGTTTTATCAATTAAACTGCACCCATGAGACAAAATTAAGCCTATTAGGCATAAAGTAAATATATAAAGCAGTGCTTAAAAGCTTTAATATTTTGGCTCATTTGATGACAACACAGGCCAACAGTCACAGTGGTGACTGTTGGCCTGTGGTTGTCATTCAAAGCCATTGACCCTCGTAAAACTTAGCCAACATAGTTGTTTGATTTAATGAATCATAGGCTACACTAATTCACCCCACTATTTGTTTGGCACTTTTACTGAGGCCATAGTCCATAAGGAGTTGGTGTTTCTTGTAAACCATTAATGACTGACCTCTTAAACTTTTGGTTTTAAGGAGATGACACTGCAGAGAACTATATCATAAAACATACTGACTCATTGCTTTCTAACTCACAGCCTTTTGACCTGAAAGAAATTGATATCATGGTCAGCTTCCCAGAAAAATACCCCCAGGAGGTAATAACTATTGTTCCCAATCACACTAAAATTCATATAATATACTGTATACAATTGACATAGATTTCTCATGATCCTGATCATTTTACTTAGATCTTCACATTAGACATACCAGCGGACCAGGATCTGCCATCAGTAATGGGAAGGTAAAAATAGTTGCAATTTATTTGAACATATTTTGAGTAATTGACAACAGGGTGTTGTGCAATCCTTTTTAGGATTTATTCTTCTTCTGTGTAGGCATGTGCAACAAGCATCACTGGAGTGGCTTCAGGCTAAGCATGCAACCAATCAGCTAATGGGAAAGGTAGAACTGCTTTTCCGGACCTTTCTTCGTTGGCTAGATCGTAGTATGGAGAGACTGTTCACTGAAGGAGCCAGGCAGGTGAGACTGCAACCTGCTAGAACAGCGGATGATTGTGTTAACTGGTGTTAACATTTGGCCGTAACCTCTGTAAAGAGCTTTGTTACAATGCTGTATATCATTTACTAAACACTAATAATATTAAATGTTGTCTCTTGTTTGAATTTTTCCCCAGTTGAAAAAAGACATAGAGTTAGAAAGATCTGGATTGCAGTTTATACCGTACCAGAAGCTCCAGGCAACAGTGTGCGAAGAGTCTACCAGCAATGACTCATCTGGCGCTGCCTCCTACACTGCTGCTGATGAGGACACCGGTGAGGAGGGAAAAGGGGAAAATACAGAAAAGGAGAGGACAATGGAGGGAGGGAAGGTCTGGCAGTATGGAGACCCTAGTTGTGATGAGCAGCAGGAGGAGGAGGAGGAGGAGGCAGCCAGTTGTCTAGTGGAGAACATTAAGATCAGTGAGCCCCGCAGAGGCACAGAGGTGAAGCTGTTGGGCCTGAGACTGGGGGACAACACAGCCACTGTAGTGGCCCGACAGATCACGGTGTGTCTTCAGTGTAACAGGTAAGAAGAGAAGGACAGCATAACCTCTTTTATACCACAAACTAAATTGTGTTTGATTGGGATGGGATTGCCAGCAGTGATAAATATGTTTGATTCTGTGCTGTCTGTAGGTGTAAGGTGACAGCAGACCTGACACTGGGTGGGAGGACACCCTGCACAGCTCAGTGTGAAAAGTGTAGCGCTAGCATCAGTGCTGCATTCAGGCCCAGCATGCTACATCATTACAGTGATGTCCTGGGATACCTGGACCTTCACAATGCTGCTCCTGCTGACCTTGTGCTCCAGGACTGTGATTTCACTGTGGGCTGCCTCAGCTGCTCCCAAGACGGCCCTGTGGAGGTGGTAAAACATTATTGTTTATTGTTTTGCCGTTTTGTTTGTGATGGTATTTGAATCAACAATGTGGAGTCATTTAAATATACCTGTTGATGAGCTCCAACACCAAAGATGGCCTCTTCTATGATATAATCTTTGTTTTATTTTTCTTCAGAACATTTCCTATGGTCAAACTAAGGAGTTTAATTGTGAGCACTGCCACCTCAAACTCAGTATCGTGGCTGATAGCACAAGATTCCAGTATATTCAGCCACGCTCCAACAATACAGGTTAGAGTCCACCTGCCTCTGCTTACATAAGGATCAAGTATTTTTTAATTCGTCAAGGTTATTTATATTGCCCTGTGGCAGACTTTGGGGAGGGTGTGGGTGAGGCGTAGGCTGGATTCAGGAGAATCCCTTTATCACAAACAAGTCTCAAAGGACTTTACAGCCCTAACTAGGTCAGCCTGATAGACAATCGAATTTGTGACACAATCATCGAATGCCAATGGTGAATGCCTTCTCACAGCACGACCTAAAAAGTCAACCAGTGCATCACTGCTTTTACATACAAGGATTGATAAATGTATGTACCTGTACATATATGCTTGCAGAACAAGATGTATATATGGTGTAATGAATGACTTTGAATGAATGTTTTAACCTTTCAATTGTCAATGTAATTGTTTTGTGCAGGACCGCGTGATTTTGCTCTAAACTATCTAAGGAATATAAGAGATCCTGCTGTGCAAAAAGGGAAGCCACTGCCAGAAACGGGAACATGCAAACATTACAAACAGAGCCATCGCTGGCTAAGGTATCCTCCCTTACTGGATCCTAACTAATTTCACATGTCATCATGTACAGTAGGTGACCTCTGAGCAGTCCTTGCAGAAGATAGTGAAGTCCCTGTGCCAATGCCCTCAGGTTTCCCTGCTGCGGCCGGGTTTACCCCTGTGATGTGTGCCATGATGAGAACCAGGACCACCCCATGGACCTAGCCACAAGGATGATCTGTGGCCACTGTGCTAAAGAGCAGGTAAACTAAGACTACTATAGGCCATGGAATTACATCACATTGACATTACATAGTAGTAATGCAGTTGACACCGTTATCCAGAGTGACTTACGATCAGTATCTGAATAGCATAAGCCTGCAGCCTCCTATATTGTGTAATTGTGGTCCTGATTGGCTCAATTCACACAGCGCTTGAAAGGATGCTGCATTTGGTTCCAACAGGAAGCAGGAATACACAAGGTTCATATGGATGTGAGCATTTTCTTAACCTAGCCCCTACAATGTTTGTTGTTGCAGCCGTACAGCAATGGAAAGCCTTGCATCAGCTGTGGAAGCATGATGACAAGAGGAGCCCGCAGCAGCCACTGGGAGGGAGGACTGGGATGCAGAAACAAAGTCAAAATGAACAGGTGAATCTAACTTCATACACATTGTGGTTCACAGTGTTTATATAACGTATTATTATTATCACTAGCAGTAGTAGTTACGGAGCCCCTGAAGTGTCATGGCAAAAAATATTCTAAAGTTTCTAACGGAAATGGTATCTCATGTACATGTTTCTCAGGATTTTTTGTGTGTGGCTTTTTTGTGTTCTGAAAAAAAATCCTTAAGCCAAATGATACTTTGATTTAATAGTTTACAATGTTTTCCTTTGTCTACAGAAATGATCGGCAAAAATATGCCAACACCAACAAGACGGTTTCACGGAAGGCAGCCAGTGAAAAGAAGTAGTCAGGAGGAGAACAATATTGCAGTAACATTATTGCAATAAGGCATAATATGATATATGATCTATGATGGTCTTCTTTTGCTGTCTTTCAATGAAATGATTTTGAATTTTTCTAAATAAATCATGTTATGATTATTCATCTCAGCGTGAGAAGGGTTAGCATTCTGACACACCAATCAGGTTTGGCCATATTTAAGACTTTTTATGTGGATTGAATTCCAGGACCTTTGTGCTCCTGTTTGATCATCAGGTTATTTGATAAAACTTTGCTTATGTTTGCAGTTTCTAGTCACCTCAGGCAGATATATCAAAGTTTGATTATCCCTTGAGCAATTTATTATGGAACCAATGTGTGGTTGTGATTGACACAGTGAGTAAAATGACCAAGAATTACCATTGAATTGATTGGAATACATGGGCCATTAAAAGATAAGACCATATAACCTGGCCAATTAAAGTAGTCCAACATCCTGTGCAGTAAAGCCAACACTCTAAACTAAGAATGGACAGGGTGAGAAATGGAGGGAAAAAATGCTGTAAGTGGCTCGATTGATCTATGAATTGATTATGTAATACAATATTTGGAGTTATTGATTTGCTTTTTTGCATTGGTTTGTATTGATTAATTTCTCTTCATTGCAATCTAATAGTCTAAAATGTATACAAAACTGAAAAAGGGACGTTTTAAGTTTACAAACATTAAGGACACAGTAATATTTTCAGGTCAGTGGCTCTGAACCTTGCACCTTAGACCACAAAAGTTGCTTATAACTTTTGTGGTTGGGAATTGAAGCTTATTCTACTATTGAACTTACTGTGGGTTGCTTTGGAAGCGTGTGAGCTGAGTGCCTAAATGTAACATCAAATTAACCTGTGTATGGCAGTTTTTGTAAACTTTATTTTCAATTTTGCGCCACATCAACCCCAGATGTACACATTGTTCAAGAATAGTTCAACTGATTCTTCCTAATATGTGTTCATTTTAAATCTAATTACTCAAATAATTTTGATACACATTCAATGGCATGTGAGCAATTTCACCAAACTTTAAATAAGTGGTTATGTTTTGTGATGTAATTTCAAGGAATGCTGAAATATTAGTCCATTTCTATAGAACAAAGTGGAAACTTTTGTAAAAAGGGGGGGAAAAAACAAAATCATTTTTCACTTAGAAAGGTTTTTACTTCTGTGTCAGCTTTATTGCCATGCATACAATGTTTGACCTTCCTTCATTGGTTGATGAAGTGTCAAGCTGGCCTCTTTTGTTGTCAATGGGAATCTTTGTCTCTAATTGTTAATCTTGTTGTGCAGGACTTTTTGTTAAGATTGAGCTGCTGAAACAAAGCCGTCTCCCTGCTCTGTGTGAGAGCTAAGTCCCTTGCTCTGCACTATATAAAGGGAGAACTTTGTTGTGATTCTGAAACTTGCAACAACTCTAGTGCAACTGCCCCAAGATGGTGAACATCAGTGAGCTGCCTCTGCAGCTCCTGACCTCCAAGTCTTCAGACCGACTCCTGCAACCTCTTTGGGACTATTTGCTTTTTCACCATCTGCCCCTCATCTCATCTCCCTTCCTCCCTGTCCTACTTGCCTTTTCCAGTTACTTCTTCTTCAGTTTACCTTTTGCTGCATTGGACCTCTTCGGAGACAGAGTGCTTTTATTCCATCAATACAAGATCCAGCCAGATAGGTATCCAACATTGGGAATTATGGCAAAGAGCTTCACGATGGCTGTGTACAACCACTTGATCTTTGTTATCCCAGCTGTAATGATTGGCATGTTCATACTGCCTCCACCAACGCTGCCACACAATGCTCCCACTGTATACGAGGTGTTCGTAGATGGACTGGCTGTACTTCTCCTCTTTGACACTCAGTACTATATTTGGCATTTTGTGCACCACAAACATCCGCAACTTTACCGGTGGATCCATGCCATCCACCACGAGTACATTGCACCCTTCTCTTGGTCTACTGAGCAACTCAGCATCCCAGAACTGATGACTGTAGGATTTTGGAGCAACCTGGACCCCATTCTTTTAAAATGTCACCCGTTTACCACGTGGTGTGTCACAGTTTTCAGTATCTGGATGTCTGTGGAGGACCACATAGGCTATGACCTCCCATGGGCCCTCAACCACCTGGTGCCATTTGGTCTGCTGGGTGGCGCACCAGCTCATGACACGCACCACCAGAAGCCAAACAGTAACTACGCTCCTTTCTTCTGCCACTGGGACAGGATCTTTGGCACTGCTGTACTTCTTGAGAAGAATACTGTGAAAAAAATATAAAATATGTGTGCAAGAACAAGTAAATGTAAGGTGTTCTTATTTCATTGTACATTGTGTAAAACAGATTTTCTTACAGCTTTTCACTCAATAAAATCATTGTATCTATGAAGATCCAGTTATTGTGTTCTCTCATGTAGCACAGTGTGTTCAAGTTGGCACATGCAACACATTTGAACAAGCATGTTACCTCCATTAGATGGCAGAAAACCAATTTCAAACAAAGCAGCAGGCAGCAAATAACTTCCTGTTTTGTTTTTCTGATAATCTTCTTACATAACATTAAGTCTTTCAAATGGCTTTACTCAGCACATTCTGTTCACAAATTCCACACAGGACCAAGCTTTTACACAAGCAAACTCAATGCTGTTTGTCAAATCTAAGGCTTGCATGTCATATAGAGGTCGAGGGGAATTAGAGACAACCTATACTACCCAGGTTGACTCCTTGTTCAAGTTCAAAACTGGCTGGAGTGGAATTCACAAGCAAAAACACATTACATGACACAGCAATACAACAAAAAGGAAGACAGGAGCAAAAATGATAGAATTAATCTAAATCCATGTTGGAGAACAGGAATTATGATGGCCACCACAGTCTCATCTTTTTCACTCCTACTTCCATCATGGGTGCCGATTCCATACACAGTAGACAGAATAAGCCCTTGCTATATGTAGAATTTCATGTGTGAATAAAATACCACCTCCTTCGCAGTATTTTCATGTAGTGATTTAGGTATAGCTTACTACTCTGATAGTCTTTTCAAATCGTAAATGGTGCTAGCAATGGAAATTTAGCTCGGAGAATAATAATGAAAAATAATTTAATTTGATAGACAACAAAATATGATTTTGTGATCTATTCATAAACAATTTGCTAAATTTCAGCTAATAGATGTTTAGTTAGGTGACTTTCTCTATGCTTACCTTTTTGCTCATAAAATTCCAAGACTATTCTGTGAAATATTTCCATGGCTAATATTTGTTAGTCTGTGTTGTAATTGTCACATTTGTTATGTTGAATATCTGATCTGAATGTCCCAGGTCTTATTTCTGGCTACAACTATCACTTATGACCGATACTATCAGGACATTTCTGATTTGGGATTTTATTCCTCGAAGGGAAGTGGATCAACAAGCAGCCAAGCTTGACATTGAACACATAACTAGTTGGGGGGAAAAAAGATTAGCAACAAATTCCCATGACATTTCCAACACTATATGCACATGTTCCATTTTCCATAACTTTCCCAGACCTGGAAAACAAATTTTTTTGAATTCCATGAATTTTCCAGGTTTTCCATGACTGTAGTAACCCTCCACTATATGTTATCTAGCATTGATAAATGTTAGTGCAAGGGAATACATGATAGAATCTTAGTATGTGGTCACAAAGTATGTGCAACAAATGTTTAAATAATTTTTATTTGTCACAGAAAATACAAACAAAATGAACGCTTTAAAATTTCAGCAAAGACTCTTATTTAAATACTGCACAAACATGTTTGAAATTTGCCCAGTATTCTCTGCGGGGTGCATCTTGGTGTAGCTGATGAACTGGCGCCGCAATTTCCGTAGCTCTGCCATGTTGAAGCTCCTGGTAAGCTCAATGTTTAACAGCAGGTTAAGGACACTAGAATGCAAATGTGTTACTCTGTTCTGACATGGGAAGTGGTCATTCGTCTGAAATGTGTGCTGACATAGCAGGCATCAGAAAGACAGGATATCAAAGTGTAATCCTCAATGAAGTCCCCTAATCTATTTAATTGGGATTCTGTCCCACACATCCTACAGTATGTGCTTGCGGGCAAGACCTTTCAGGGTTGGACCTTTCAGTTGCTGTGCCTTCAATCAATAATGATGTTCTTTGATGCACATGCACTCATCCACGTCCCCCTTCTACAAAGTCTGGTCATTTGATACATGATGACTTTGCCTCCCACTGGTGTGGGGATATGATTTGCCTTTGCCTGGATGTAAAAAACAAAACAAAAAAACCCCAACACACATATGACACTGGAAAATATAGATTTTATAAAACGAATTGCTGTGAATGATGTTGGATACCTGGTTTGTGTGCATAAGATCACATATGGTTCCAAACAGAAAAACAGAACTATCATATAAATATTTGCTTCATGTGAATGTGTCATTTCATTTAACAGCTAAGCTTAATATAAAAGTGTGTACATTTACATTATATAAAAAAGGATATCTTTTCTGTAGTCCCTGGAACCGAAACAAGATCCCCGGGAACACTTGTCTTCTGTGCGTTAAGAATTGCCTGAAAAACAAACAGAGAAATCTCAATTACCACCAATATACCAGGAAAAGTGGGATGCCAGCCAAATTACAGCAATTTCCTGACAGATTTGTGTGCAAGCAAAACGGGATACATGAAACATTTAAGATACAAAGGATGAATGTCTGATGAATGCACAGAAGAAAACAAAAGAACAAATGTAGACATACCATCAACACATCTTGTGTGATCTTGTCCAGCTCATACAGGAAGTTTGTAGAGGACAATGGTTGCTGCAGAGAAAAATGAAAATTGTTAATACCACTTGCTAGCCAACAGTATGACAATAAAATAGGCAGCCATAGTATACATGGATTTCTACTGAATGCTGTACCTATACTCAATGTATGTTAATACACCA
The DNA here is from genome assembly GCA_900660455.1 of Gephyroberyx darwinii. Lineage (NCBI taxonomy): Eukaryota > Metazoa > Chordata > Actinopteri > Trachichthyiformes > Trachichthyidae > Gephyroberyx > Gephyroberyx darwinii. The sequence continues at coordinate 37,769 of CABFOQ010036311.1, forward strand.
TAGGCGTCACTTACACTCTGTGTAGACTGGTTAGGTCGAGGTGCTTTTCTTTTGAAAATAGCATCAGAGATGGCTTCAAATGGAAGTGTGTCATCTTTCAGAATAGTGAATAGAGGACTGTCCCATCGGTTTCTGGAGTCTGGAGCCTCAAATCTCAGCACTAGAGCATCTAAGCTACAATAGAAGAACCAGATATCAGGCGAATTCCAGGACAAATGTGTTGGATGATATTCACTTTTGACAATGACGTGCATAAAGCATTTAAAAACTGTAAAAACACTGTTACCACAGATTGAAGTGCTACTTAGTGTGGGTTTCTTACTTACATCTCCTGGGTGTACTGCTCGGTAGCATCTCTGTTGGTATTCCATGTCGAGCTCACTTCAGCCGAGGTCAAACAGTATACCTTCATCAACACATGGCATAAGATTGCTTATCTTGACTGGCGTAACTCATGTTTGGGGAAACGTTTTTAGTAGTACTTCCTCTTGTATACCTACCAGGCAGTGAGGTGTCTGTGAGTGTTTGATGAGACAGTAAAGTTCATATCTGTAGCCTGTAAGGTGTATCAAGTTCAAAAGTAAAAGTGTAAACAAATTCCAAATACAGGCAGTTTTATATTGAGTAATTGTACATTACTGTCAGGAAAATTTACCTTTGATGTAATTTAGTGAATCCAAAATTACAATATCATCTTTGCTGACTTTCCTAAAGAACAAATGAAACAACCATTACAGGACAGTGACCATGGAACATCAATGCAAGATCGACCTTTGAAATACATCTGAAAAACCCACCTCTCCACTTCAGCTTTCAGAGCTCCTCTCGTGTTTTTTTCACTTTGGGAATCTGCAACACATCCAGCAAGGGCGAGTTACAGCAGCAGTTTTCAAACCTCCAAGCCTTTTTCTGGAGACCCTCATTCTCAAAAGAATTTCTCTTGTGACCCAAACTGTCTGCAAGCTATTCTGCAAACTAATCTAACAAAAAGTGGTGCCATTTTCAGTTATTAAACTGGTAGTCTGTTTTATTCAGCCTATCTTACATTGTAACCTCGTAGCTTCATACTAAACTGCACTGTCAAAAACCTTTTAGCTGCTGATGTCAGGGATTTCTCCAGAAAGTGTGAAGACAATGAACAAACCAACCTTGTGAACCAATAATGGACCCTAAATGTACATCCTACAGTATCTTTAACAGCTGCTTGCATGACAGTGACGTCACGGATACATCACTTTGCAGTTGTAACGTTAGTTAATACAATCTAACACAATGTTACCAGAGCAGTGATGTCGTAGTAAGTAAAAACGTGAAAGTAATCGTACAAACCTAATTGAACATGACTGGAAATCATTTGGCATGCATCCAATACACCAAGCTTCTCTTATTTCAATAATATTCCAATATAGGTTTACAACTGGTTATTGTTATTCCCACAACATTCGTCCAACAAAGTAACGTTAACCGTGGAGGGAGGTAATTTAGCGAGCAGTGTGAACCAATTCTTAAAGTCCAGATTTTAATGAAATTAAGTACTGCTTGGTGAATAACTTGTATACCGAATTTACCAAAAGACCCTACCCATTCGTAAAACGTCTTAAGCCATGTTTTACGAGGTGTGTACGTTTGCCGATATACAAGACCACATTAGGTAGCCAGATTTTTGAATTAAGTTTGGCGTGACATTCTCTCTGAACCAGCGGCTAGCTTAACTTGCCTGCGTAAACACTGTTCTTCTCAATGCCCGCGGCTCCATCTCCTACAACATGCACCTTTCGATCTGTGTTCTGTTCAAAATAGTCTTTTAATTCTTCCGTCCGTTGTGTTTTACCACTACAGGGGTAACCACACATCACTATAAGAGGCATGGCAAAAATGTTTACAAACTAAATGCTGGCTGCTAGCTGGGCATGTTGCTATTTTAACCCGGAAGTAATGGTGGACAAATGGGGTTATCTATTTAATACGGTCAGTAGGTGACGCCACAAAATAACTGACATTTCTTAAATATGTGGAATTTGGCTTATTCTGTCATGGGCCTCGTATCAGTCAATATGTTAAGTATTTTATTTAATTAATATAAATCAAACGCATCGTTGTTATTTTACTTCGTTGGTCATATTATTCAACTTGCTAAAATATTGCAAACCAAATCTGTAATTGTTGTGAAGCTGTAGTAAGATGACAAAAAAAGTGCAAAAAATACAAAATGTGCTCAGACTGGTTTAGCTTTCAATACTAGTTTATTACAAGGTACATAAATGTTAGGTTCAAATTGTTCAAAAGTCATAACTGGACCTAATAACACAAAAGCAGTGAGTATGGCACATTAATATCACATTGTCATATAGAAATAATAAATAGCATGCCACATTTCAAACCAAAAAGGAAAGGAAAATTATATTTTGCCTAGATTCTTCACAAAAAGGATTTTAAAAAATCTTCTTTTGTGGGATTTCATATTGTTACAATAATGGTGTAACAATTTGGTGGTTAAATTGTTCTTCGAGCTGGGTCCCGTCCTCTATAGAAAAAGAAAAACATCATGAATAATTGATTTGGTCCAATATATACAAAATAATCCCTATAATAATAATAATTATAATAACACACTAACATGTCCAAATCCTGTGTCTGTTGAACAGCTGTTTTCAACATCTGAATAATCGGGTCCCTCAGGTCCTCTGCTTTGTGCAGTGGGCTGACAGCTTTGACTTGACTGGGGACATTTAGATCTCCAAATGCAGACTCCAAAAAGGAACTATCCATAACACTTTTCTTGCCCATGAAATGTCCTTATGGAACAAAACACATAATTTCAGTTAGAACAATTAGTAGAAAATGTAACATTAAATAGTTTCCCAAAAGGGATATAATTACCCTTACCTGTTGCCCATAGATTTCCCCTTGGATTCACCTTGATCTTTGAAACTTTATTTCTTAGTTCAGTTAAATCAAGAGTCATTGAAGATGTCATAGCGATGTATGAAATTACAATGAAAGAAGACAGAAATCCTGTTCTGCAAATTCTCTTCAATGTGCCTCTCATCGCCTTTATGTATTCGAAGCAAGTTGATGCTGATCAAAGTGCCTTCAGGTTTGAAATCTCTTTGCTGTCCTGTTACTTTGGAAACTGCCAGTTATACTGAGATAGGATGGGCTTAATATTCTAATTTGATGAAGTCATCCATCGGTGGTTGGTCCTTTACTACATACTACATGATGCACGTAAGAGTGTACCATTCTGCCCTGCTGTGAAGTATGTACCCTCAGTGCAAAAGCACGTATCACACCCAAATGTCATCTCTGCTTGGAGAAACAAATCCTTATATGCGTTGGCATCCTGTAGTTCCTTACCATTAACAAGTCAGACCAAAGACAAGGCAGATATAATTAAACGCACCAATTTATTTGTAAGTATTTTAAGTAAACATAACAGCAAGGCACAAGGGCCACTGCATGCTGAACAGATGTGATGGCTTAAGAAATGCTGCGAATCAAGGGTTCATTGGCTACTGTATGTACATAGATCACCTTCCTATACAAGTCCTTATTGTACACAGTATCAAAAGTACAAATATCTTTCAACAAGCATTACAAAAAGAACAAGTTGTGAAAGGTACATTTCATTTAACCTCTGCAGTTTAACAGTGGCAATGTGTGGATTTAAGGACCAATGCTTAAGATTACAGAGAAATGAAACAGCTCATATAGCACTTACGTAGAAAGTTAATTTGCCATTTAAGTCAATATGACCATATACTGTTAATATCATTCCCAAAATAATTTATAAAATTGAATAATGTGGGATATAATACACATTTTATAAACTCATTTTTACATTGCACTGAGATTATCTGCAACTCCTCAAAGCCTTTCGATGTTTAACAATCACTGCCATTTACCATGGAGGTAGGAACTGTCATGTATCCAATACAACACAATATGTACTGCTTTACAAATCAGGGCCTCTAAATTCATCATGGAGTCAACAGAGTCCTGTAACCTGACCCGTGTTGCTGTATCAGTATTCCTGTTCATAAAGAGACTTTATGAATGCGGGCCCTGATTTCTAAAACATGAACTCAAACATGCCATCAACCTTCATTTACACACCATATCTGCTCTGGATTCTCCAAAACAAAGTACCCTGATCTCAATATCGTCCTTTCACTTGCCTGAATAATACATTCCTGGCAACTTGAGGTATTTTCAATACTGCTGCACCACACATCTAATACCTCTTCATCTCTCCATGTTTCCACTGAACACTCTTTCAAGAAAAAAAAAAAAAACACTTACACCAACTCTGAGACAACATGCAACCAGAAATGCAATTCATTTACAATGAACACAAAGAAAGAAAAGCATTTTAAAATGCTTTAAAAAAAAAAAATTTTTTTTAAATAGTCAAAAGAAAGTCTTGTTCTATGTCCAGCCTAATATAGTAGGCTATGCTTAGCAAGGCAATGCCACACCTGTGTTTGATCCGGCAGAATGTTTTTTTTGGATTACCTGTTTTAAGTGAATGTTAAATGGATATTGATCTATATCATATTTTATAATAAATGGTGACTATAAGTCTGTAAATATTTTGAACTTAGAAATGCATATGAATCACAACACTGTTGTATTTCCTCAGTACTGCATCCACCAACCTGAATCTTATTCAGGTAATAATGTTCTGTGTAGCACTAAAAAAAAGCTTTGAAATAAATGTACACAATTTGATAACAAAGGCAAATCCACCCCCTTTCTGTTACATCAATCATTACCAGGCCTAAAAACTAACAGACATTCCTGAGTCCTTGTTAGGGTGGTTGGAACCGTTTGAAAATATAAATGAACAAAACATTTTTCAGCTCTAACTTGAGCCTGGTTATGTACGAAAAGCTTTTTCAACAGACGTATATAATACTAACATGCAAAGTTAAATAAAAACTGCAAAATGAATACAGGATGCCAAGATATGAATTAATTTTGTCCTCTGAATTGTGTAAATACTTTCAATAGATGTAAGAATCTGTTCTCACAGACAGTGAAGTAATTTCTCTTAAATCATTCACTCTGAATGATTTGAGAGAAATTAATTTTTTTTAAAAAGGCCCCAAAACTATACCACCTCCATGCAGAACAACAAGCAATTGGAGATACTAAAGCAGCTTTAAAGAGGTTCAAAAGTGTCTCTCACTACTGGAGAGAGACTGCTTGTGTCTGAGAGTGAGAGCTCAGTTTTAAATTACAGTCCAAGGTCAGTGCAGTCTCTGTGGCTCTCCTGCCTGTGAGGGGTTTCATTAACCTCATCAGCCTCTGCTGATCTAACAAGTAGATTATCGTGCTCCTTCTCCCTAACCTGTGGCTCCTCCATTGGCCCCATCTCCTCCTCTGGGTCTTTGACTCTGTGTACAATGAAAAGGTGTCTGTTGAGAGATAGCAGAGATGTGAAACACAGTCCACAGTGAAGGCACTGGGGAGTGTTTTCATCAGTTTTATGCTGAGGTATATGCTGCTGGAAGTGTGTACTATCCTCTGTGATGAAGCCACACTTTGAACAACGAAACTGAGCTTTCAGACGCTTGGCCGAAGGAACATCTTGACTACCGGTGTGGTCCTGCCCCTCCTCCTGTGGGCCCATGGCAGGTCTTTTTGAAATGAGCCCCTGTAAATCAAACAAGCCACACATCTTGATATGATTAACAATGATTAACAATAATAATAATAATTATTTTGTTCTTTATGTTAAGAAATAAAAAATACCTCTCCCAAGGCCTTGTTGGATTCCTGTATAGTTGTTTTTGGCATTAGGCTTAGATCGGGATTTTTTATTCCATGCATAAGACTGATGTGATTCTTCAACATCACACTTGTGGCAAATATTGTCTTTGTATCTGTGCAATACCTTAAGAATGAAAAAACATACAACATGCCAATACAGATTTTGGATGATAACATAAACAAAAATATTATGAAATATAATGAAAATATCATGAAAATCTTACCAACAAGTGTAAATTTTCTTTTTTCCATCATGGTCATTGCGAATGTGTCTTCTCAAACTGGTTGTAGAGTTGAAAGACTGCTCACACTGTCGACAAGGATACCTCTTCAGTGACTGAAAAAAAAGTTGAAAAGAATGATGAAGATGAAGAGCTGTACTGAAAATGGACTGTTATTGGATTACTTCCAACAACTATCTTACTTCTCAACATGAGTTATAAGTCACTCAAACATGTCTAATGAGTGTAATAACTTCTCACCAGTAGTGATGGCAAGTACTTATTTATTTTATTAGTATATTTGACAGGGACAATTCACATTAATAAACTTTTCTGTTAACACAATGAATTGTAATGAGGACAGATTCAGCATGGGAAATTCATGATTTCTCACCCTTCCATGGTTGGTCTTCATGTGAGAAACGTAGGCATCGCGGTCAGGGAACCACTGGAGACACTCTCCACATGTCCAGCCAGTAGGCTTCACGCGAGGCTTGCTGTCCTGCTCCGCCTTCTTTCTGGGAACATCTGGGTGTTTGACAGGGCTGCGATCCTTCAGCTGTTGGACTGCTGAAGGAGAATCCTGATACCACGCAGTCCTGTCTGTCTGTTTACTGTCTGTTTTGTTTTTTTCTGCCTCTGCTCTGAAGATCCCACCATGCACACTCTACAGAAAAGACAAAACATAACAAAACTATAAGAAAAAACAAACATTCCACTTTAAGGTCTCGTTTAAGTTTAATGATCATACACAAAAGAAGCCCACAAATCCATAATAACTCTCCTGCCAAAAGCATCATCAGTGGGTTCACTTTAAACTGATGTGCACATTCATATTCAATTATAGACATGATGTTTTCATGAAAAAATATAAATAAGGCCAACCTTGAAGTGCTGCATTAACAGCTGCTTTTGTGGAAAAACTGAAGCGCATTCTGGACACTTAAATACACAAGTTACACGCTTGTTGGCATTCTGATGGAAGTGCTGAAACAGTAACTGCTTTTTCTTGAACACTGTCTCACATGAACACTTAAAGATTAACCTGCAATAGAAAAGGAAAAAAACAAAAACAGTAAAAAAAATAATAAAAAATCAATCAGAACATGCAGAACCTGCAGGAAATGTAAAACTTTAACCCAGAGTGGAGAGAAGTTAACTTACTGAGGGGATATTTTGCTAGCGTTGTGTTTATTTTTCAAATGAATTTCACAGCTGTCAGAAGACTTGAAGGCCACTGGACAGATGGAGCACTTATAGAAGACCTCACAGTGTTTCTCTTCGATGTGATTCTTTTGACCTTGAAGTGTCTTGAAGACCATATCACAGTGAAGACACCTGGAAGATAAAGGAATAGAATGCCACTTTTTTTTCAGTCGCATTTTACATGGTCACTCCAAGGTTTTTTTAATATGGCCTGTTTTGAATGGATGGTTTACTTACTTGTACCAAGCCTTGCGCACGTAATGCAGGCAGTTCTCCTTTACATGCTTCTGTATGTCCGCAGAGCGGCTAAGTGCACCACACTCAGGACAGCAGTACGGGGACTTGTGTGCATGAATGCGTTGGTGAGCTCTGAAGCTACACTTGTTGGGTAACAACATTGAGCACACCTTGCATATCTATATAACATAAAAGAACATAAGGCACAGTGTAAAAAAGATACAACTGAAACATGGAAGAGGCATAACACAAAACATTGGTCACAAATATTGAAATATTTCTGCAAAATATCTACTCACTAGTCCTTCCATATCTTCCGAAAGCCTCTGGTAATGGCCTGCAAGTGCTTTGTAGTCAGATAATTGCTTATTACACTCCAGGCAACGCAGTCGGTGCCGAATGACATTGTCCGGATATAAGGGCATGACTGGTTGGCTTTTAGGTGTTGGTGAAACATAAGAGTCCACATTCACAGATTCAGTACTCAAAGGTGCAAACATCTGTTCCTCTGCTATGGGCTTCATATAAAGCTGTGTGCACTGCATCACCATTCCATTGTTCTTGTGCTCCCGTGCATGTGCCAACAAGGCACACTTGTTGAAGAACACCATTGTCTTTGCACAGTGGGTACATGCTACTTCAATGTGAACACTCCTCCTGCCATAATGATACATGAGGCTCCTTTCCACCCCAAAGGAGTCCCCACACTCCAGACAGCAGTATCCACGTGGTGGAAGGTTGATGTTGCTCTCGGGAGGTGGATTCAGGTTGGGCACATATGTAGGCACAGGGTTGGCATTGTTCAACAGTCTGTTTAAGGTTCCTGCTGCTGTGTTGGGAATGGAAGTGCGTGGATAAGGGCTGGCTGTCTTAACCTGATGCACCAATGGGACTGTACTGTACACCATAGAGGGGAGTGTGTGTTGGCTCTGTTGATGGGAGGTGGACCGTGCAGTGACTGAGGCAGCAACACTGTGAGGGACCAGGTTCAGATTAGCTAAGTGCATTGCTTTGGGAAGGAAGTTTGTACTAGTTGTATGACGTGTTTGGGCTGATGTTATTCTCTTTGGTTTCTGCCCTTGATGGGCAACAGATCTTTTGACAGGACCACTAGCATTGTGGAAAATTGTTGGGGGTTGCACTATGCCTGACCTCCTGGAGTGGCCTTCTGATTTGTTGTGTAAAATCTTTGATAAAGCTGTACTAGCTGGAGTACCTTTAGTATGCATTCCTACAGTGCTTTCACCAACGACATTTTGAGATCGGTGAGGAGACGTATTACAGTAAGAATCTTCACCAACCATACTCTGTGACGGAGAGGATTCATATGCAGATTGAGCTTCATCCGTTTCTGAATCAGGCAATACCCTGGTGACTGTGCGCTTGATCTGCCCAGACATGGTTTTGATGGTCTTAATTCTGACCCTTGGTATGGCTGGGGGTGAGCCCGATGCCATGGCAGGGGAGGCTTTGCCACTACTATCACTGCAGATACTTACAGGGCTGTCAGAGGGTTTTATTAGACGTTTCACAGCTTCAAGAGGACTCCTGGGGCTTCGTGGTGATACAGGCACCTTGGGACTAGCCTTTATACAGTCATTCTGAAGTGCTGTTGATTGATTAGTTTGCTCACTGGGATCTTTTCTAGCATTCAGAGCTACTAGTGCCTCAAGACAAGAAGATAATTTAGATGTCTGAGATTTGACATGTGAATGAGAGGAAAGACTATCCAGCTTGGTTGCTGTATTGCAGTTGCTGTCAATAAAGTTTGGAGCACTGTTTGGAGGGAGCAGTGTACTGTGTACTGTATCTGCTTCATCTGTTGGGTCACTGCCATAGATTTCAGATGGCTCCACAGTCCTCGTAGTTTCTGTTTTGATGGATTCTGTTTGAGTGTTCTTGATAGTACCACAGTCCTTTTGGCAATCATAAAACATGCTGAGGGGCAATCTTTTTGGATTGTGTGACATGGACGGTTCCACCAAAACTGAAGCTTCAGGGAAGTAGAGTCTCTCTTGTTTTGGACGGCTATCATCTCTACTACTTTGAGTGTCTTCAGATTCAGGACTAGAGATGGGACTGAATTGAGAAAAAGACTGTGAATATATTGGTGTTCCTTCAGGTTTGTGCTGAATGGGTGCCTTCCCTAGAAGTTCTTTTGCGCTGTCCCCATTCAATGCAGACACAAATGATTTGGAAAAGTCACTGTTAGTTGACTCATCAGAGTCAATGGAGATCCCCGGTCCACTGAATCCATTTTGCAATGTTGGTCCCGAGTGTAGCCTATCACCAAAACCTTCCAAAGACTCCTGACGACTTGTGTTTTTCACAATAACACTTACGACAGGAATATCTGCTGCAGTGACAGCTTGGTTACCCAATAAGCTGTCATCCAGACATATCCCTGCATGTTTCAGCTGACTCTGTGTCTCCTCATGACTCTCCTGAAGGGGCTCTTTGGCATCCAACCCCGTGGCATCTGGGATGTCAAAAGCAGCCAGAAGATCATCAAAATCTGGGGTTTTCATGTCACCCATGTTTGGACAGTATCAAAACCTGGGGAAACATACAGCGATAGTCCATCACGCTATTTCACTGTTACAGCACTGCAGGTTTAGCTTGGTGATGTGAGATCAGCAAAACAAACCTTTGTTTTGAAAACTAGTACGTAACTACCTAGCAGCTAACATTGCCCTCTGTTAACGTTAGTAAGCTTGTTATGAGCAACTGAGCTCCAGGTAAAACATGCTTGTTAGCTTCCGTTTATGCGGTTAATATTTCGGCAGAAAACTAACTTTACAAGTAATCAACAATTATTACAGACTATTTCGTTACTAGCGATGACCAAAAGCCTCCAAAGGCCACAGGACACGAGTAGTTGTTTTGGTGTTAGCTTCATATTAGAGCTAGATGCAGTCAACTAGCTCTACTAGCTAATGTAGCCAGCTGGCTAACAAGTTAGCAATCTAGTTTAGCTACATGCTAGCGAGCAAATTATATGTCAGTTCGTTAGTGAACTCGTCACTAATCGTTGCAACACAGCGAGCTTACCATTTGATTCAGCTAAGGTGAGCAACTCTAATAAATTCTATAGCTACCGACGCTAGTTGGTTTGCTAGCCAGCTAGCTTTAGCCGCTGCAGGCGTTCACGGCTAGATTAGCAAGCTACTAACTTCGCTACTCCTCTTCCTACGTTTGAAGGGTTCTTACGCCCTCACCGCTGTCTTACAGACGGACGGCAGTGCCATGGGTAACTTCATAGCGCCTCCCCCTAAACACGGAGATGAGCGCGCCTGGGCTGTCTGGAAGACAAGCATAATGTTAGGAGACATATTTGTTTTTGCTAAACTGCGACCTATAGAATTGTCTGTCTTGACTTTAGGTAACCCATGTGGAGGTCAAACAGTCATGGTACACCTTGAGTATGTTCAGTGCCTTGCAAAAGTATTCAAACCCAAAACACGCTTATTAAATTTATGTGGATGGATAAAATAAAAATATCAATAGGCCTAATATAGTTTTGTAAATAGCAGTTGAATGTAATGTAAGTAAACCTACGTTAGGGCACCATGGAGCCTCTTGACACCTGTAAGAGAAAATTGAGGGCGAAAGTGCTATTTAAACTCATCCTCCAGCTAGCAGTAGTCACACCCCTTCCTGCCGTAGTTCACACAGGCACAAGACGCCTCGGCGAAAAGCTGGTTGGATTCGGCGAAAGTAATATATGGTCCAAATCTCCTTGTGGTCCACTAGAATATATTTGCAGCCATCCTAAAAAAAAGGCTGCTATATGCCACTGCATATAGACTATAGTAACCGTTTTGTGACATAAATGAACACAGTAACCCTAAACAAAGTAGATAAGGCAAAAACAGTAGCTGACAGTAATAAAGTAATAATAAAGTAGTAATGGGGATTCAACTCTAAATTAATGTAAAGTGAGAGATGAAACCCAGCAAAACTAAACTGGCGCTTTTAATCGATGTGACGTTGGTTGGTTTTATCATGTAATAAAGTAAAGTAGCATGCTTAACTCAAATAAGACCAGAAGAAAGCAGTGTGACAAAACAAACTGAAAGATATGGACTTTTCAGGAGAGTTTGTGTGTATCAGAATCATTGTAAACGAGTAGTCATCCTCATGACACCCACATCTAAAACGTCTAAAGAGTCTATTTCGCAAATGAATTGATATTGTACATAAAATGTCTTGGATTAGTGAACCAAGGGCGTATATAAATGTAACGTTATGCAGCAAAATCTATTAATTAGGTCATTAACTTACTGCTCGTGTATTTCAGGGTCTGTAAGATATACTGAATACTGAGTGAACACAGATAGCCCTTATTTTTTGATAACAATTAATGTTTTATCATCCCCTCCAGATGGACTGAACCCCCATTAAGTTTTACGAGCCTTGGATCAATACCATTTTACATAATTTTGCCAGGCAATCTGAGGTTTTTGGGTGTGACTAGGTCAGATTTGTACAACAATGAGTAGAACAAATAGTCCCCATTAAATCCAATCACGAATCATTACTCTTAAAGTACATTACAAATTGTGTAGTAATATTGGACCAGGCAAAAGCAATAACTGATGCTGCACCAAATATTCCACATAACCATTCTTCAAAACAGTTGGAAGACATGAGGTTTTGACATAACACATTTTTTTTTGTTATAGTTGACTATAGGACTATGTGTGTATCATAGCCTAGGAGGGCATGAGCAATGGAATAATTCCTCAACATGTTTATCCTTGGGTTCATTTGCTGCAATCATAAATACTGCATTATCTGCATTTACAGGAGAACTGGTTGTTTTTGACCATACAAAACTTTTTGTTCTGTTCTGTACATTCAGATATAATCTATTTTGTAATAGATTTTACCCTTTATAACTGTAGTGTTACCGACATTGTGAATGATGATCTAGGGAGAAAATGAATTGGGTCCCAACCGACGAAAGGTTTTTTGTCAAGATGATTAATAATTGAAATCATAATGTCCCACACTGTTATCTTGTGTTCACATAGCAAATTGGTTTTAGATCATTCATTATCAGGTATTAAGTGCTTTGTGTGTATTCATTATGTTACTGTTTACACCACATGACTCTGAGGCATTTATGGGAAGCATTCTTTATTTTACGGGGGAAGGGCAAATCCCACAGATGAACTATTTATTCCCTTTAAGACTGTGTTAAACACATAGCACCTTTTCAACCTCAGAGGCAGCACTGAGTAATAAACATATATCTTTGTGTCAGCATCTCACATCTTATCGTAATTGTTTTGAGGAGTAGGCAATTTAGGCTATTGGTAAAGATTGCTATGCCTCTTATCAAATACTGTTCTTCTATGGTGGATCAAATCGATCCCAATGCATTATCACAATTATGCTTACGTCAAGTACAAGTAAGGCAGAGCAGCACGTAACATGTCTGTTCATTAATGATTAGATCTTTCATGGAGGGCAGAGTATATTTCCCCACGCAGTGTTTTACAACACAGCATTTGTCACCCTGAGTAACACACAAGGACACACAATGAGTAAGCTCTGCTTTTCCTTGACTTTAACATCATTTTTCACAAGATAACCATGAGGACAATGGGAAGCTATTTTAGGGTTATTTGAAATAGAAACACAACTTGTTACTTGTTTTGGATTCCATGCTGTGGTAGTTAAAACTGCTTTTCCAAAGGTTGCTACATGTTTGTACTGCTGCAAAACTGCAATTTTCCCCTCAGGGACAATAAAGAGCCATCTAAAGTGCGAACACTGACTCTATTTTCAGCGGAAATCTACAGTACCACGCTTGACGTTGTAACCCATGACAATGGAAATGGCGTGGACAATCAGGCTTTTGAAATAGAGGTATGTATTAGCTATGATTTTCAAAGCAAAATATACAATGTGATTGTCTGAATATTATTTCTTCCTTTCCTTAGGAGGATAACACCTCTGACTATAGCAGCATCAGAAGAAAGGAGTCTAAAAAGAGATGGAGATCATACTTGAGGTAAGCCAATTGAATTATGATTATGATATAAGTGATTGTGTTCTATAAAATAATTAGTAATTGCATTGTGTAAAGGTGCAATACTACACATAAATATCACTGTAGGTGCACTGCATTATGCTACTGAAATGCTGATCTCTTTATGTATGTAATATATCTGATTTTTAGTTTTTGGTCTCTTGCATTGTGGAGGAACTCCTTGTGTTACTTGCTGACTGTCAAGAGTTCATTGTGTTTCAGAAAAAAATAAACTTTACTGTGAAATATAAGCTACTGGCAATGGAATGTATCTGACAAGAGAAAGACAAGAATTTGCCAAATGAAAAAATATTGGAAGCAGAATTGTATTTTTGTGTAACAATGATTTCTTGTAATTCACAGTGGGAACTAACCTCTAATTTGTTTTGCACTTCAGCCAAGTTTCCAAGCCGCTTAATGTCACAGAGGATTACATCAAGGCTCACTCAGGAACCATCAAACTCATTGTGCTGGGCTTACTTGGAGCAGGTGATTTTTATAGTCTGACCATTTATTATTACTATTATCAAATAACTGCATAAACTGCTGGTTGCACACTTGTAGCTCAATCATATTTTTCATGAAGCAAGACAATATTACAGGACAGAAGTCATGATCAAATTAAGCAGCATGTACATTATTCTGTAAGAATCCTTGGACTTTGTTTTGTAGATGTCCATGTGTTGTACTCATTTTTGATCAAATACTGTTTTCATCTGGTATAGGTTATGTAGCATACTTCATCACAGCCTGTGTATTGGATTTCGAGAGGGCCACTGCTCTTATAGTCTTAACCAGTTTGGCTGTTGTCTCTAAATCCTACGATCTTTTGAAGAAATACAAAGGAAGCAGCATCACACGGTGTTTCAAACCTGCAGTAACATGCTTCAGATCTAACTTGAAATGGATAAAATGGTGAGTAGATACCATATATGTTGTTGCATTGGCTTCACGTAGTAACGAGATAACATAATAGTATGTGTTGGTGAGTGTCAGAATGTATTTACCAAATGTGCTGTGTGTTCTGTAGGGTTTTTATCGTGCTGGTCGTGGTCCTGCTAGTGGTATGGCTCGTAATAGACACGCGGAAACGTACCGAGTCACTCATCTCGTTTGGAGGCGTTTGCATCTTCGTCCTGCTTGTATTCATCTTCTCAGCACACAGGACAGAGGTGAGGTTTGAATCAGTCACTCTTTGAATCAGGCATGAGTACGTCATGCTGTGACACCTGTGTTGAAACGTGCTTGGCTGTTATCTTGTTTGTTATTGAGACTTTGGATATGGTTTGGCCTTGCCCCTGTCTCACCTCAAGATTTACAAGATGTGCTTCCTTCCTGGCTTTACGAGGACTCCTTGTTATGCAGATTTGTAATTTTGGCAAGAGGTGTGGTCAAAAGTAAATTTGTTGTGAATCTTTTTCAGGTGTCATGGAGGCCTGTCTTTTGGGGTCTTGGTTTGCAGTTCTGTCTTGGCCTTTTAATTATAAGGACAGAACCAGGACTCATAGCCTTTCAATGGCTTGGAGACCAAGTGGAGGTATTATTATGAACACTATTCTTTATGTACCAGAGGACATTATTCTTTGAATGAGTTGACTGTACATGCTTATCTTTAGAACCGATTTCTCATGTTGTCCAGCTTTATTGGTGGGCCATATAAAAAGTGAATCAGGTGAAAGTTTTCCAGAAGCAGGCATCCTTTGCGATACACTCAGAGACCTGTCACATCTCACCATCTAATGGCCTACTGTCTGTCTACTAAGTACATTATTTGCTTTAGTCCCATTTCTTGCTACTGTAAAATATAAATTAATTAATTATTGTGTCATAAATGAATAATACAGAAATGTCAGAAGTCACATAAACCTAATATATCTCACGCCTTATGATTTCAGATTTTCCTCAACTACACGAAAGCTGGGTCCAAGTTTGTTTTTGGAGACCTGCTCTCAGAGATTTTTGCATTTCAAGTCAGTGCATGATAATTATTTGTGTTTGAAATATTGATTCTTCAGATGATGATCAGTGATTCAAATTGGATGTGTTTGTCTTTAGTTCTATGGTTGCTTCCTTAGGCTTTGCCCATCGTTGTGTTCTTAAGCAGCGTGATGTCAGTCCTTTACTTCCTTGGGATAATGCAGTGGCTTATTGTGAAGGTAAAGCATGAAACTTAAACCTTGAACCTAACCGCATCATGTGTTCAGACTGGGTGTGTATCGCATATCACTTCCGTGGTATAATATGAATAAGGGCCATGTGTTTTTGTCCACACAGATCTCATGGGTTATGGAGATAACTATGGGAACCTCACCCACAGAGACCTTGAGTGTTGCAGGCAACATTTTTGTTGGACAGGTACTCTGGGCTAGGTTTGATAAATCATTATCTTGAATACTGGTCTGCCAACAGTTGATTTTAAAATGGTATGAGCTTGAATCATACTATTGCATTTACTTCAGTTGGCAAGACAAATACTACTACTATCCATAGTAACTGCAGCAAAAGATAAAACTAACTCTAGAATTACTCTGCTTGGTTGCTTCTTTCTTCATTATGTTTTTGTCCATTAGACCGAGGCGCCACTCCTGATTCGTCCTTATTTGAAGGATATGACCAAATCTGAAGTCCATACTGTTATGACTGGTGGATTTGCCACAATTGCAGGCAGTGTAATGGGGGCATTCATCTCATTTGGGGTGAGCTGAAGCTGTTTTCTTATCACAAGTACATCACACACAGTATAAGAAATAAAACAGCATGGAGCACTGCAGTGTCTAACAATGTGGTTCACAATATCTATATATATAATATAAGGGGTTTTGAATCTTTTCCCCCCTGGAATAGTTGTACCTTGCTGCTTGTTGGATAATGGTGTCTGTTTTTCTCTTTTTTCACAAATTGTATTGCTTCAAGATGGAGGCCAAATCTTCACATTACATGGAATATTAAATATTGTCTTCAGTGCTCATTGTTACAGTAACAGTGCAGTAACTCCATCATCAGTCCACTCTGAAGTGAGTGACATTTCAGACACTTCCTATTTAACAGATTGATGCATCCTCTCTGATATCCGCCTCTGTCATGGCTGCTCCTTGTGCCTTGGCCATAGCCAAGCTGTCCTACCCTGAGACAGAGGAGAGCCAACTCAAGTCAGAGAAAAATATTAAAATAGCTTGTGGGTAAGTATATATATACATGTTCATCACTTCTCATTCCTTTCATGTTTTTTGAATCTTGTTTCATGAAATCTTTTTTTTTTTTTTAACTCCCTAGTGATGAAAAGAACATTTTGGAGGCTGCTAGTAATGGGGCATCTGCTTCAATAGGTCTTGTTGCTAACATAGCTGCCAACTTGATAGCCTTTCTCGCCATCCTGGAGTTCATAAATGCAGCTTTGAGATGGCTTGGCGGTATGGTGGGATATCCTTTAATCTCATTTCAGGTATGTTAAAAGACATGCTGTAAGTGAAGTGTGACATTTTTATGATGTCATACTGATTCATATTGCTTGCTTGTACTGTAAATGTAACAAGTAAATCTATCAATATCCACATGACATTATATCTCTTTGTGCCTACAGATTATCTGCTCTTATGCGTTCATGCCTGTGGCCTTCATGATGGGGATACCGTATGATGAGAGTTTCACTGTGGCAGAGCTAATTGGCATCAAGTTCTTCCTCAACGAGTTTCTGGCTTATGAGAAGTTGTCAGAGCTGAAGACCAACAGGCTAAATGGACTTGATCAGATTATTGGAGGTGAAAGGCAATGGATATCTGTGAGTAAAAGTTACAGAGGGGTTGAGTTCTAATGTGCTGGGCAGAATGTTAGCGTGGGTGTACTAAATGTGTAAGTTCATCAAGACTACATAAAGAAATGAAAAGGGACAGATTTTACATTGTGTACATTACCTTCACATGGTCTTGGTTTTGCCTGTTACAGGTCCGATCAGAAATCATCTGTACTTATGCTCTTTGTGGGTTTGCCAACTTCAGCTCATTGGGTATTGTGATTGGAGGCCTGTGTGAGTATTGTACCAGACTCAGACATTTTTGTCTTGTTCCAACATACATGCATTTACTTAACGTTTTTTAGAAGAAAATGGAATCCTCTCTGTCTTTGTAATGGTTTTTGTCTAACGGTTATTTCTTGTATCAAAGCTTCTATATGCCCATCCAAAAGAAGTGATATCTCATCTTTAGTGTTCAGAGCCCTGATCACAGGGACCTGTGTATCTTTCATTAATGCTTGCATTGCAGGTAAGTGGATTTATAATTACTTTTCTGCTTTTCTAAATCTCAAGTATTTGTTTTTTGTCATTAAACTGTATCATGTGGTGAAGGTTACTTTGTTTATTATTGCACTGGCACTGTGTAAATGTGTAACTGTAATTTTGTTTCTCAGGGATCCTCTTTGATCTGCCATTTGACTGTGTGGAGTTGTTCAGGACATCTGCTGTCAATGGCACAGAAGTGAACTTTCAAACTTGCTGTGATGACCTCTTTGGAAGGTAAGCTTGGATATTTACATTGCAAAGCATGTCCAAGATCAGGTGCCCTCTGTAGGCCGGATTTGAACATGAGGAAAAATAGTATTGTTTTCTATGCTTAATTTGCAGCTAAAATGGGATTCCATATTGTCTCTATGTGGCAATATGGATTACATGTAATTTTACTGCAGTTCAGACAGCCCAGAAAAAAGAAGTTATTTAAGAGGGGTGCTGACCTAGTATTTCTGATGGCCACGCAAACTTAACTTAAGAGTACGACTGAGATAAGCACTCCTCCTCTTAAATACTTGTTAAATAATTGACAAGATCAGTGACACATTGGGTTAAATGATTTTTTGCAAACTAAGATTTTTATACCTGCAGATATTTTTGTGCTTTTGTTCTTATTTTTGTACCAGCAGGATGATATTGGGCTAGTTTGCTCTTCTAATGTCAAATTTTAAAAACATTCTTTTGCAGCACTATACAACATAACAATGGGACCATCGCATTTGACGAATCATGGAGCAAAGTAGCAAACGTCACTCTTTTTTTCAATAACTGTTGTGGTCTTTTTAATGACACAATTTGTAAGTAGACCATCCTTTGGAAAAGCCAACATCTATATTTTCAGTGTCAGAAATTGAAATGATTTACCTTGATGTATATATATATATATATATCAACCAGTGTCTGTTTTTATTATTCATTTATGTTTTCATGTTTTTATGTATCTGTCAATATTAATGTAAAAAGGTGTAGACAACGCACAACTAGACAAATGTACTTTTGAAAAATAACTTTTTGTTTTTTGTATACCATATTGTAAATTAATTCAGATATTTTATTCAAAGCCAAGCCAAAGAGTAAAAGGATATACCTTAAGAAATATACCTCAGGAAATATTCAGAAATCAACATTCTGATGAATGTAATTGTTTCAAATAAAAATTCAAAAAAACTGAATTACACTTTATTTTTTATTTATTTTTTTATCCTTGTGGATAATTATGCAACTATAAATGTGCTTTTATTTAAAAAAAAAACAACAACAACAACCTGGAAATGAAACTGTGTATCATCCTTGGACAAACATGTTTTATATGTTTATTTAAAAAAAAACAAAAAAAACAAACACCTGATACTTACCAAAGATTGACAATGCACATTGTAAACACACATATTTATTTCTCTTATTCACTCATTCACTCGTTTGTTAGGTTTTTTCACACTGTCTCTCATACTTAGTCCATTGAATTTATGTACACATGCTTACAATACCAGACCGTTCCAGTGTTTGTTGGTGTCACAACACACCACAATGTTTTCATCATTATCTTTTCATCTTTATATGCTGTTCAGTATTACCTTACAACCCAACTTTCTCATTTTTTAATTTGGTTTGTTTTCCATAAATAAGTAAACTGTATATCAAACTGTATTTGAAATTAGCAGCTGAGGTTTAAGTTTGAGTGGGTATTTGGATTTTTTAACCCTCTTATTGATCATTAACCAGGAATCCATTCAGGAAATCTCTAAAGATTATATACCTGTTCTTCCTTATTTGCAAACGGGAAATGATTCCAGTTGGAATTTGTTATCAATGTTTGTGCAAGTTAATGGGAGCTAACACTATTGCACTGCATGCACAGATTTGCTCACAAGAACCTGATTTTACTAGTTTGGTTACTACTGACTTACTGTAAACTAGCAATTCTTTCAATTGTTCAGCTTCCATTGCCCAAACATGGGGTTACTGCCAATTGCCCTAAAACTGCAACACTGGTATAAAAAACCTGAACATGAATTTCAGTTATTTTGTTTAGTGTGTCTTTATTCTATAGCCCATGGGTGAAACTGTGTGGAACTCACTCACCTTTTTCACCCTTGTTTCTGTGAACTTCCTCATGTGTCTGAATGTCAAAGAGCATGAGCATTCCATAGTTAAAGAGTTTATTTTTGTAAGCCTCTTACTACTTGTCAGTGCTCATTGCTTTGTCACTTCCATTCAAAAACATATATACATAAAAAAAATGAAATAAGAAGATTGGAAGATCAGTTGTGGCAAAAAGGTGCACGCAAAAATCCTTGACATAAAAGTGGTGTTGTAATTCCAGAGCACAAGCACAACTTTACTGTATAGCTCTGGAACATAAAGTAATACTACATAAAGCATAAATAACACTAAGCATAAATAATGTCTAGAAATAACAATAAAACCCTTATGCCTTACTGTACACCTGTACATCACAGATGTACATAGCAGACGATCCACTCCTTGTAGCTTTTCATATAGATACATCACGCTGGAACTCTTCTGTGGCTGAGATGATCTACATTCATCGTGCACCATTGTTTAATTCAAAATGTTAAAAGGTTGACTCCTCTTTTAAAAATAGTAGCATTTCACAGCAAATTGTGTTGATTTTTCAATGACAATTATTTTGAGTTGTTTGTCCACTCATAGAGCTGATATGATTCTATGTGGCAAGTGTTAAATTACCTCAGATGGGTGTGGACTTATATATAAACACTGGCATAATGTTGATTTTTACTTTGAGTTAAATTAACAGTAATGATTTTCCTGTGTAGGCTCTGGGACCTGTATGTTTAGCTAAGCAGTTAAGTGGCTACTGTTACAGTAGTAATAGCAATTGAGAAATTCACAGTAAACTTACGCAACGACCCAGGTGCACAGGGGGGTCAATGAACTGTTCCTTCTCTTCTTGTTCACAATATCTATACTATCCCTGGCATTTTCCTGTTTTATGTTGTTCAAGTCCATGCTGGCTTTTTGTACCTTAAAAAACAAATACATCATGCCAAAACATCTAAAGCACGAATGTTTGTTTGAAACAAAGGGGTTAGGTTGATAAGCCCTTCTTTTTCTACCTCATTTGGACAACATCGAGAGTTTCTGCAGGCTTGGGTTTGGCACCTGATTTATTGTCCTCTGTCTCCTGAGCCTTCCTAGCCACCTTTGGGCTAGAAGTTGCCTTTCTAGACAATTGAGGGCTGTTTGTTCCTTTCCGCTGCAGCTGGGGGCTGGATGAGCCAGTGCCCAACTTGCGGTTGAGCAGGGGACTCCTGGAGCCCTTTATCTTCGTCGGCTGCTGCAGACTATCCATGGTCTTCAGGGGGCGCAGGCTAAGAAGCCCACAGTAGTAGTTGCACTGATGGTGGGCCAGGAACTGTTCAAATACTTTTGGAGAGCCATACTCTGTTAGTCCTTGATATCTGAAATACAGAGGACATTTTTATTCAGACCATTCTAAAGACAATAAGCACATTAACACATTACATTTGTATGTATTGGTTGAGATACAAACCCTTTTGCCTTGGTCACAATTCTAACATTAGTAAGCTTCGTTTCAGCACCTATAATAATGAAACACAGAGAATTATTAATATTTCTGATCATACTATAGATAGCTGATCACTTTTTTGATAACCTTCTCTGTGAATCTTACCCTCTAGCCGAATGACCAGTAAATTGCCATGAGTCCACTGATGGATCCAGTGCTGGAAGGTGCAGCATTTCTGCTCAACCTCAGAAATGGTTCGGGTAATCAGCCGGCCTTTAGCATCCATCATACAATACTTCAGGAAGACACCTTTCATTTCAGCCTCCACTGTGGCATATGGCACAGAGTTTGCAGGACGGTACATCAGGTACTGAGGAGTTACTCTGTGGACAGCAAGAAAAATAAGGAGATGGGCACAAGTGCCAGTGATAAGTACTAATTTTTTGAAAGGATATCTGTTATCACAGCTATACTTTCATCAGTTGTGTTACTTACTCTAGTGAAAAGCCGAAGTTTTCAATCACTCTCGCTTCAGCAGCAAAGATTTTACAGTATTCCCGAATTGTATTTTGGATTTTGCACTCCTGGAAGAACAAAGGATTTATCATAGCAGATAAATGTACTGTAATTATAATATAAAATACATTGATTCATACCAGATTACCAAAGATTGTTAGTTAGATGCTGCTATTTTAATGCATCATCAAGAGGCAGCCAACAACCTATTACATTACAAAGATTAGAAAATCTCTTTAAGTAGGTTTGACAAACGGTTAGTTTGTCAAGATCATGGATCATAGTTGTGTTGAAGATGCACATTAAAACTACTACTGACTTGCTTAGTAATGGCTAGGTTTCTCTCTGCAAGGTCACGCTCCTCTTTGGTCCCGTAGGCGATGGGGTTTTGAATTTTGATGATGCAGGTGCTTCCAGAGTCAAAGACAGGATCCAGACCATAGATGACTTTCACCCGGCTGGCTTTGTGAGCAGAACCCTCCCCAATATGCACCTGCTCAGTCATGATGCGGCCAAAGAACTTGTCACCCCAGCAGCCAGAGTCGGCCAGACCTTTGGTGAACAGCAGTGGGGTCATCTCTATCTCCTCTCCAACTAGAAGGAACAAAAATATATTGTTAACAATAAGCAAAATATAATTATAATGTCATTTTATTCCCCTATTATTAGTCATTGAATTAATGTTCAGCAAAGAAAAATGGGCTGATATGGTACATAAACAAATGGAAGATTTACCTTCCAAATCGTCTTTTAGTAGTATATCAGACAGGACTGTAAAATAGAAAACACACAAGCAGTCAGGAGAAGATAATTGATAACATTAGATTTAGATTTCAAACTTAATCTCACCAGGCACAACTTACTGTCTATGCTGAGCAGGAAGTCAGTGGTGTCAGTCCCGTATTCATTTTTGATCGAGCAGCCGTATACCCCACAGTCTTGGCTGGATGCCTGAACAATAGCCAGCGCTACTTGGCTTTCATCTCCTCCACTTGAGAAAAAAAACAAATAGTGCATGAACACATGGAGTCAATGAACTGACTAGAATTGTAGACTTGGGCCCACAAGATGTCAGTGTGGCACAGATGGTTATGTTGTGTGCATGTGTGAGGGAGTAATCTGCTGACACAGCAACCAATAGCACATATATAGACTTTTAATGCTCCCTGGAGATGTCAAAATAGTGTCTCAGTTTACAGTGTCTGTGTCTGGCCAGAGATTCACCTCTCTGTGTCACAGCTGTGGGGTTCACAGTCACATGAGCTGGACAGCTCTGTAGTGAGAATGAGAGAATGACATGGCTACAGGATGCACTCTGTGGCTCAGTTAAATCTTGTTCATACTTGCTACATAATTGTTTCATATTTAGAACCTGTCCAGTTGAACCAGTCATGTTGGTTACTTACGAATCCTCACAACAGAGCAACTTCTAAAAAACGCCAGTCACGTGTTATAATAATGGCTTACAACAAATTGAACACCATGTGATTTTGCCATTGGATTGTATTGCAGGTGCGTAGAGTAATCTTGATGTTGTGAAATGGACAGGGATTTACCTTCTTTTCACCTCTAGTATTTCCTCCTCATCTCTGTACCACTTGATGGTGGAGTCACTGAGCACGTTGAAGAACTGGCACCACAGCTTCAGGTGTCCAGAGGCGTCTGCGAAGGGCTCTCCCCTGATCTTGCGGATAACCTGAGGAGCTGGTGGTGCATGACCGGGAAGGGCCCAGGGAGCACAAGGTTAAATATATACTGTACTGGAGAGCAGATATTTTCTAACATTTCCACTTCCTCAAGTGCTAGTATACTGATCAGCCTTACATGTCTATGAACTTTGACCAACACTATGAACTGACTGTACACCACCGCTTTCACAGAGGCATCTTTACATAATTATGAGAAATACTCAAGCAGATAAAAAACAAGTCTAATCAAGGTAAACTGTAAAACTGCAGACATCCATTTAACTACTAATCAGATTTTTTCTTTTACCTTTGAATGGGTCCAGCTTCTCCTTCTCAGCAGGTTTTTCTTCTGGCTTGGTGCTGGCTGGCTCATCCGTTGGGGTCTCCTCCACAACTTTTGGCACCTCCAAGGTGGCCTTCCGGCGACTCAGCAGTGGGGAGCGCCTCTCCATTGGCGGGGTATTTTGTCCCGTGGGAGCCTGTAGTAACGCTGCCCTGCGAGCCTGACTGGGTGACATGTAGGGGGTCTCCTTCTTGCCTTGAGTGTCTAGGGCCCCTGCAACAACACATACTCCATCTCCATCCTCTCCTTTAGTTTTGGGGATGAAGATCTTGCGGCGAGCCCCGGAGGCCAACTCCTCGGGCGTGGCAGAGCGGATGAGTGACAGACTGTCTCTTCGTTTCAGCCGGGGGCTGCTTTCACGCGAAAGAGAAGATGTTGGTGTTGATCCTCCACTCAGCTCCTCTCCTGTCTTGTCACTCTGAGAGTCACCCACAGTGATAGCAGGGACAGCTATCACAGTGTCTGAACCTGGAGCAGGTTGGAACTTGCGGAGACTGGCCGGACTCATTGTGGCATATGTAGGGGTTTTAAAGCCCAGCCTCTCAACAGAGGATTTGTCCTCAACAGTTATATATGGCTCTATCCTGGTATCTTTTATGGGTTTTGTCTTTAATGTTTCAGTGACAATGTTGTCTTCTGTTGTTTTACTAAGTGAGAACACATTGGTGGTTACCTCTGTTGGCATTACAGCCTCATATAACACAGAGGGGGTGTGCTCTATTATATTTTGTGTCATTTCGTCTAGGTTCTGTTTCATGCTATGATTTTTTTCAGGCTCAATGATAATATTATTTTCAAGATCAGACTTTGTTCCCATTAGCATGACAGCCAAAGTTCCTGTTCCTGTACACTCATTTTGAGTGGGCAGTTTTATTTCAGGAGGGCTTTCATCACAAATGACAGAGATTGGTGGCACCCCAAACAAAGGCACTGGGGGCTTTACAGAAACATCATCAACACCCTCCCTGAGTTTGTTGTCATCTGTACATGAAATATTTATAGTAGGTATTGATGCATAGCTCATCTGAGGCGGTTCACTGGTTTTCTTGAATGGCTGCTCTCTATTATGCATTTCTGTCTTGTCATCTAGTTGCGTAACTTCCTGTACTTTCTCTGTTGGTGGGAGGTTATCATCATTCAGCATACTTTTCTGTGTCGGTAGGCCTGCAGACACTGGAAAGTGTTGTATTACTTCTGACACGTTAGTTGCATAATCTTTTTGCGAAATGGGAGGCTCTGATATTTGTTGGATGAATGCCAAAATAGTTAGTGGCTGTGTAGAATCTGTGATCTTCGGCTCCATTGCTTTGGTTTTTGGTATTATAATTTGTTCATTTAGCCTCACTTCTGGCACGGTTACTTTAATATCTGGGATGTCTTTAATAGTAGACATTTGGATTTCTGGAGTATTCTCTGTGAGCTCACCCAAGTGTCCCTCACTGACATCTAGATTTGCCACCTTAGTGGGTCCCTCGGTCACACTGAGATTGCCTCCCTCATTGTGTGTTTCTGAATGGCTCTTTGATTCATCCAACTCTTCTGCTTTCATCTGAGTCTCTCTTTCTGTCTCCATTTCAAGCTCTCTTCTAAGAGAAAGTATTGGCATTTCATTTGTCTGTAAGCTCTCACTCTTTACTTTAGTGCTCTCAACTGCATCTTTCAATGCATCTCCCTCCCCATTTCCTCCCAAAGCTGAGTTTGAACTCTCTTTTGCGCTGTGGTCATAGTCTTCTAGGTTTCCCGCTACTGCAGAAGTACATTCTTGTAGTATTTTTAGGTCACCATTCTCTAACCTCTCTGGGGCTACAGTGGCAGGACATTCTACATTCATTTCCTGAATAAGTGGAGTACATTCTACCTCTGCTTTTAAATGATTGCTCTCTGCACCATCTGCTGCTATAGTATTCTCATCCATTATCAAAACAGGCATGTGATTTGATCTTTTAGAATCACATGTCTCAATTCTCTCTTCCGAAGAAGGTATGATTAATTCAGTACCCTCACGTTGGTTTATATCTGTACACGGCTGGATCTCTGATTTCACTTCACCTTTCTCTTCCTTCCACAGATAATTAGGAGAATGACCCTCTTGTGTGTCAAGTTCACTTTCTTTGCCCATCTTATCAACATGCATCTCCTTCTTTCGCAAAGTTTCAGTGGTTGCTTCATCAAGGCCCTGGCTGTCTATTGCTGAGATAATACTGCGAGGAGGAGCACAGCTATCTCCCAAAGTGGTGAAGGCGTGTGTGGGAGAGGATGCTTCTTCACTGGGGGCTTGGGTCTGTGGCAAGCCAGATAGATCTTCATCTCTTCCACCCTGATGATTAGGCTCTGGTGCAACTACCAAGAGATTTGGCTCTTGCTGGAGTACAGGAACTACTTGGATAACCGGGACTGCCTGAGAATCTTTTTCTGTAGCCTGAGGGAAAAAAACAAATAAAGCATTTCAGTGCTAATTTGAATTTGCAACTGCAACCTCTTTCATCTTTGTTTAACAATGAACTCCACGAAACACATTATTTATACTGCAGATTTAGATTCATATGCATGCGAGAATATTTTAGTTAATTTGATTTATCGGTGGTACAGCGGCCCGACAACCTTTTGAAACCAAATGCTCAGGTGCCATGGTTATGAGCTTAAAGACAGTTTGTTATGGCTAACCATGTGACCAAGACTTACTACAGTGACCTTTGACAGTGGGACATTTTTAGATTCCTCCATTTAGTTGCTCCTTCATAAATCAAGAAGAATGAACACTACAAATGTTCGACAAATTGTTTATTGCAATGTTGTGTTATATCACAGAGACAGAGAGCACTGTAGTCAGTCTGTGGATAAAGCTAAGCAAATATTAGTTTCTAAATGGTAATGGGTTAGAAAGTTTGGGGAATACTTCAATCAATATAGATTTGTGTTTTATGACCTGTCAACTTATTTTAAGAACTCCTCATGTCATATCACATGCAAGGTAGTTGTAACCTTACACGTGTCAAGTTCCCCAAATTTACAGTTTTAGATGTTTTAGCAAGAAAGCTCTATCTGCATTAATCTGCATTTTCTCTATTGTTTTGTATTGATGGAAATATTCCAAATTTAGCCCAAACTAAACACAAATTTTAAGTTTACTTCAACTTCTATGATTCTATTCTTCTATGATCAATTTCCCCTTTTTATTATTCAAACACAATGAAAGGGGCAAAACCCTGAAAGAATAACCAGGGAGGTTGAAAGTACTAATGTACCTCTTATGCGGAAATGGGGACAGGGGCATTCCCACATGATTGAAACAGGTGTGCTATTTACACAAAGAACTCACTGGGCAATGAGTGAATGAGTTGCTGTCTCTTGGCATAGGCACTCATTCCACATGTATGATTCACATAATTTGTGCACATTCACATCATGAATCATGAAAGAAGGACATAACCTGAGCTGAAAAAATTAAAGATTTAAACTATTAACTATTTAAATAAAGTTTGCACAAGCATGGTGTGATAAAGCATGGTATTACATATTAAAAACTGATCATGTATTCTCTCCACTGGCCCTGTTTTTACGGCTCATGTCAGTAAATATGACGTCCAAGGGAAGTAAACTAATCACGTGCAGCCTTGTGACAACATGTTTGGGAGAAAGGAGAGGCCACCAAGAAAAAAAGAAGTTGCAGCTTTCGATGGAAGGGAACTGGTATCACATTCAGGCTAAAAATGGAGCTCTGGCTAGAACTACACCTTCAGGTTTTAACAGAAGTCCCATGCTGGTAAGCAAACACTGTTCGTATTAGTTCCTCCCACTAGTCAGCCATAAAGCTTAGCATTATACTACCACAACAGGAAAGAAGGAGTTGCAGTTCCACATTATGGAGAAAGCTGTCCTTAAAACCATTGCTCTGCAGGTGTATAGTTTTGAATCGCTCCCCACGTTCCCACACATGTTCTTCTAATTCAACACAATCGTGTACAGCATGACTACTGCACAGTGTACAATTCATTGTAAATCAATCAACTTACTGAGTGTAGTTAAGTCAACCATCTCATTAGTTGGAACTTTAAACCCATAACTGCTCTATTGCAGCATTTCATGTAACAGTCACTGGACAACACAATTCATGAACTAAATAAAATAATTTTATATTAAATGAGTTGATTTATAAAGGTAATCATCATGTTTTCATGCTCACTCAAAATTGAGTAAAAGTACTCAAATCAGCTTGATAATGCGATTATACATTCTAACCTAATTTATCAGATTTGTCCTCTGTCCTCTGAACCAAACACACATATAGAATAAAACATGCAGCAATGGAAATAATATTCTAATAACTTGTGAGTAATTGCTGCATTTGCAAGTATTTAATAGACCAGTTTTTGAGATTTGGACCATGTTTTATATTCTGAAAAAGTTATGTCCCAGTATTGCATCAGTTTATTGTTTCAGTTTATTCTGGTCATGCAATCCTTTGACTACTTCAGACAGCCTCTCTATGAGCGTCACTCTGGCATCAAGGAAGATAAATATCTCATTTCAAAGAGAGTTTCAGACATATCACTTTACAGTATGAAAGGAAGTGATGAGGCAAGCTATATTAATAAACTGGTGGTGTTAATCTATGATGGAGTAGACACAGTCACATGATCAAATTAAACATAACTAATATGACCTCAAAGATAACAACTCAAGCCATTAGGTGCACCTATTAGCTTTCTTACTGTATAGGTGATTAAAGTTCATGAGCATAGCGCGACAGTCCTTGTTTCAAACAATCCTTAGAGTTGAGCAGTATGATGACAGACTACTGCCAAGTCACTCTGCAGATGGAAAGCCCTTCCTCCCTCCACCCCAGATAAGAAATGGGTTTATTTTAAGATATGGGGGGGTAGCAAGGAATGTGTCCAATGTGAAGAAGTCCTCCTTTCATGCTGAGACCTGCCTCACACTTCTCCTACTCCGCATACAGACCACACAGCCCTCTGTCACCCATAACCCTGTTTGTAATGTGAGATCCACGCCTGACATTCAGGTTTCATCATTATCTCTGACGCACTGGTAAAGCACTACACTCATCACAGCCACCATTTGAGATATTCCCATGCTATCTTACAGTATAATATGTAGATGTCAGTGTTTAGACACACAACATCCCCCACCCCCACATGCATGCAAGTTGCAATATTATTGATATTATGGTTCCTACTTTCCCCTCACTATCTCAGTTTGCATCTCGCTCTTGAGTGATGCAGTAAAACCACACTCTCACATCTCCAGATAGCAGAACAAGCCAGGCTGACTCACCTAGCCAATAGCCTTTCACTGCTAATATATATTTTTAAAATGGATAGTATGTTCCAACTGTGCTATACTGTTAATACCCATTAATATAATACATTACTATCAGTCTTTAGCTGTAAGTCTGGTTTTGCTTGTTATCTACCACAATTCTCTAGGTATAAACAAGAGGAACTACTGTATATTCACACTGTGCTTCATAGTTGGCTCATCTTGAATCTTGTCACACAAATGGACGGTCTATAAATAACTTTCAAGTTGCCGCCTGCTGTCGTGCAGGGCAACTGAATGGTCAACAAGACACAACTCACCTCAGCGAGGACTGGATGCACAGCTATGGATACTGCTTTGCCTGGACCGCTGCTGTCCACCTCCACAGACACCTCCATGGCCTCCATAGCCTCATCAGCTTCCTCAGTCTGAGGTGGTAGTTTATGAACTGGAGGAAGATCTTCTGTGTGAAAAACATTGTCTTCATGCTCACGTTCATGCGGTGTGAGTGGCACAGATGACACTGACTGTCGTTTTGTGTCCACCGTTACTGAAGGTTCCTTTGGCTTATCCATCTCCATGGGTGCAGCCTCTTCTGTGAGAGGTTTGTACACTTCTGGATTATGCTCCGGTTGCAGCCGACATAGCGGTGGTGTTTGCGGTTGAGGAGGAAAAGACTGCATGGGGGCATGTGGGTGATCAACCTCTCTCTCCTCACTCTCCCTGTGATCACGAGAGTCCTTCTTACTCTTGCCAAAGAAGAAGTCTTTGACTGTGTGGAGCACAGAGGAGAGGGAAGCCGGGATGTGGTGGTGGTCGTGATCCTTATGGGCCTTGCTGTAATTTTTGACATCTGAGGCATGTTTAGAGTGGGCTAACTTATGTGACAGCTCTAACTGCCTTTGTCTTTCTTTCTCTTTCTCAATGGCTAATTGTTGTTCTCTCCTTTTCTCTCTCTCGTACTGTTCTGCTAGTGCCTTTTCTCTTTCTTTTTCCTCCCTCTCTTTTTGTTTTCTCTCTTGCTCTCTCTCTTTATCTTTATTGACGCTTCCAATAGACGTATCCATCTCTGTAGGTTTCTCCGCTCGCAATGAGTTCTGTTTCTCCTCACCAGCCTGTGCATGGAGAGCCTCTGCCAGAAACTGTGCCAAACCGATCCCTCCATCATAAGAGTTTTCACCCCCATTTCCCATTGTATGGTTTCTACTATTGCTGCTGCTGCTACTGCTGTTGCTAACTTCAGCATCTACACCGTTAGAGATCTTTATTTTCTTTTTGGCCAAAGTCTCCTTAGATGGAGACCTGTTGGTAGCAGTCTCCACCTTATCCACGTCATTGCTTGTGGATGTCACAGGGGCTTCAGTGCTAACTCCATTGGGTTCTACAGCTTCAGGCTCCTGGACCACTGGGCTCTCCTCTGGTGGTGGGATGGGCCGCTTCCTTTGAGGGCTACTCTGCGGTTGCTCTTGCGAAACTTTCTCTTTACCCTTCTTCTTGCTCTCCTCCAACTCCCTCCTCTTGTTCTCTGCTTTCTGCTTCAGTTTGGCGAAAAACCTCTGATGGATCTTGAACTCGTTCATGGTGCCAACCTCCAAAACCCCTGAGCAGGAGACGATACCTTTAGCGTTGCTGGCTGAGGCCTGGTAGATGGCTGCATCATCCAATGTGCAGCTGAAAAGAGAAAGGCTTACTAATCTTTGGTAAATATAATATGTACTATGAAAGATCAAAAAAAGTATTAAAATACAAAACTTCAATTCAAATTTTTAATAAATATAATAGATTTGTATGGTAAAATGAGTCGTGTTACATACTTGTAAATATGGAGAGTGTGGTTTTTTCCATTGCGGCGAATTTCATATTTTGGGAGTCCACAGTACCGGTCCATTTCCATATCATCTTTATACCACGTGAGTTCTGGAGTTGGGTAACCTACAGACATGGATAGACTATTTTGAACAACCCATTACCTAGAAGTAATGGGGTACTAGAAGTGTAATGACCACAATTTGTCTGGTATAGTGTATTTATCGTGCTTGTGAACCTGGCACTATGTCTAAAGTGTGGGCTCAATATCCTATTGTATGGATGACTAGTTCAAAAATAATACAGCAAAGGTAATATAGCCAATACAGCATATGTAGGGTATTGGGAAAGAACATGTTTCAGGCTGTTGCATCATTTATGTGATGTCTGATCTGCTGTTGTGACTAAGGAGAGACCCACCCAATATCTGCTTGCATTTGAAAAAACAACCTAAAAAAATAAAAAAATAAAGCAATACATTACTCAAAACTAATGAATGATTGTTTTCAATCATGATCCACCATCCGAATTGGCACTTAGAAGAGTTCCTTTCCTTGGTTTCAGATTAACCACATCGTATCTAATAAGGACCTCGCATGACAGGCCATCTGAAAGGATTCAATCAATCCAACAAACAACAAGCAGACGCATGCCAATGAAAAGGGTGATTGTTCAGTGTATGCCTACCTGATACCACACAGGTGAACTTCACATTGCAGTTTTCTGACACTGCCTTTGATTTCAAGGTGGTCTCAAAGGAGGGCTGTATGTCCTCTGTCAGCTGAGCCATTACACTGCATAGTGTGCTCCTGGAGGGAAACATTGCATCAGAGAGTGTTCTGTTCTCATATGGTGTTACTAGTAAAGACAATATTTTCCAGTTCACAGTATCAGTACTAGTATCTTCGGCTCTGTACATTCCAATTACTTGCAAAAAGGAAAAGGATGTTAATATAAATTATTGGTAGTCACGATAGAAATTATGTTTTCCTGAGTAGTTGAAAACATAGTGACTCACAAAGAACAAACCAAAGTAGTCAATGTAATGTTGAAGTCATATTTCATCAGTAAAAGTGAACTCAACATTCAACGGTATCACTTACATCATTGTTAAAAGAGGTGTAGGTTTCATTCTTGGGGTAAACCGGGATGGGTGGTTAAGATGTTAGTTGGAAAGAATGTTTTAAAAGTATGGTTTACCTCGTAGGCCTGTAGTGAGAATACCTTGAATAGCTATTCAGAGAGAAGGCAAATGAAGGGAACTCGTCAGTCAGTGTTAAGTGAGATTTGCTTCCATGGAACCCAGCTTCACTTGTGTAATACAAATAAGAGATTATAATGACTGTTCCCCTCTTATACAAAAGGAATGCTTCTATTGTACTTTACTTCTGGATTGGAAATTGGCCCTCAGTGTGATGTACCGATTAATATGGTAATGGACTATAGTTTGACAAGCTTCATCATCTTCTCTTTCCAGGTGAATGATTTTAAATCTACCAACTCATTTTCAGATCTGATTTTTACTTGCTCTACCTGCCCTAGGGGCTTTTTCTTGACCACTATACAGAAACCATGTAATATGAATCTATTTTATATGGTACAAATGTCTACATGTGCTGCATTACACATGGAATATACGGGAAGTTATATACCTGTTTTCAGGCCTGACATTGGAGAGGTAAGTGTTGCGACTCTCTGGACGGCCATTGGAAGAGCTGCCCTCCTCTTCACTGAAGCTGCTTGTCCTCCCATTGCCAGAAAAAGAGCGAGCCATTGGCCTTCTGGAAGTCATTGTCCAATGAAGTGATTCACAAAAAATGTAATATCCAAAGAAAAAAAAATCACCCAAAATCAGCTACTCCTTGTCCACGTCCACAGCTTGTCAAAGTTAAATGCCTCAGTTCAGAGTTGAAGTGTGTTATCCATGTAAAAGCCACTGAGAAAGAGAAAGAGAAACAGCTAATAACATTATTAAATCTTGTTTGAAGTTATTGAAAAAAAAGAAAGTATAACGTCATATTTGGGTCATGTGCTCTCACAAACTCAAACACACTGTTCAGAGTTAATGCTGGTCTTGTCTGGCCAACAAAGTATTTGCATTGGAGCAAGTTATAAATAGGATCAGCTATCAGGCTATTGAAGTACTGTTAGTGGTCAAACATAACCCGAAGACATTCCACTTATCTCTAAGATGTTAACATATAATTCAGCTATCCCTTGGTCGACATAAAACATGATGAATTTGCCAATTTACCATTGAGATGTTTCCGATGTTCCCGTGGAGCCTGAGTCTGAGAGGCAGATCTCTGCAATTGTCAATCACAGACGTACATGTGTTGCCAACAGGGCCCTATTTATAGCAGGCCTACAAATAGGTGCAAGTGCACATCACATTTTCCGAAACTAGCCATCAGACTTAGCAAAGAAAACTTAAAGCGAAAAACAAATTGAATATAGAGTAAAAACTAACCATTTAAATCAGAACACACTTCTAAAACTTTGATCTCTAGATCCATGGTCATATTATAAAAATCTCACTACTTTGTCTTGATCCCTCTTACTATGTTTAAAGAAGGGGGTCACATCTTGGTGAGACCCTGCAATAGGTTAGATGTGGACTTGCAAAACACAATCATGAGTTCACATATAAGTATGTGGTTCATGATGTAGCTGATGACGACCTGTGCTCTATGTCCCACGTTTTGCTCAAGACTTGCTAAGGACAGCCCCTCTCAAGTCATATTGCAACACATGGCCAAAACATAGCACCTCACTAGTGGTTCATATTTCAAATCAATTAGACAAAACTGGTTCCATTGATTTTCTTCACAAAATCTTTACTCGATAATTTATTATGTAGCCTACTACTTGAACCATAACTTTGTATAATAAATGATATCTTCGAATTATCCAAAGATGTTTTTCTACCACCTAATTTTTAAACTATGCTTCAGTACACGTATGTGCTTGCAATGTTTTATTTTTATTTTTACAAATTGTTATAGATTAAATATTTAATCAAGAAAACAAGGGCTCATACCCCACGTGTTATATATGTGGGTCACATGTTGTTGACTAAAATATGGACACAGAGGAGTGGTTCCCCAAGACAGGGTATAAAGTATGCCAGGAGTAGGTCTAGAATATTTAAGCACGACTCTAAAAGTAGCTTTCTGGATCAATCAAGTCCTAATCATACTCAGAGGAGAATGTTTCTTCAAAACCTGAAATGGACTTAGACCTGTGTGTGTTTTGTGATGTTTCAGTGGAACATAGTAAAATAGTAGACGGTACAACAAAATAATAGGAAAGTAATTTAAACTACAAAATTAGATTTTTCTTCTGAAATCATTGTTGTTATTATTATTGTCATTATTAGAAGTAGTGGTAGTGATAATATCACAATTAAACCTGCTCCCATGGAGGCTAAACCCTCATTTTAGCCTGGAGTAACACTAATGTTATTTTATACAATCTGATTAATTGAATCCAGGCCAGACTAACTCCAGGACCATTTTTCGCTATATTGTTGAAAACCCATTTGAGTTAGGCTAGTGAATCTAATTAGTCTAGGGGTATTTTATCTGGACTAGACTGAACTCAACCTGAACCTGCCTGATTTTAGCCGAAGGGACCTTAATTCCCTCAGTAAGGCCTGTCAGGCACTAGCCTCCTTCAAGGTTGCCAATCACTAGCACACCTCTTTCTACAAGACCCAACCACAAGTGATGTGCACACTACAACACATTGTAGTCCTGAACCAATGAAAAAAACTGCAGTCCACACAATCTAGCCTTTTTCATGAATGCACAGTGTTAGAAACTTTTTATCACTTGATAAATAAAGCTAAACTTTAATTTGAAGGCATGTTAGCCGGCTAGCTAGCCAACCTAGTATTAGAGAAGTGTTGATAATAAACACAATTTGTTCTTCAAAACAGTCATAAGATATTGAATGAGAATATTGCTACAGTGTGTGTTCTCATGTAGGAAGCTTGTACCTGACAGACTAGCTGTTACAAACCGCTGGAAAGGGGCCAAAGCCTCTCGTTACCGTAATGGCAGTAATCTGGCTCTAGAAATTTACTACATGATATATATATATATATATATATATATATATATATATATATATAGATATATATATTCTATTCTATTAGA
>CABFOQ010036311.1:72853-90005 GCA_900660455.1 Gephyroberyx darwinii
TTTGACAGTTCTATTGTCTGGCTCTTTCTAAGATATATATTTTTTAGACAAAAATGATAATAAAAACGATGCAACTATGAGTGATTTTCAATCCGTGACGCTTTCTTAATATGATCAGTAAAGGGCTCGCATATTATAAACTTAGCGGTAATGTGTGAACGTGCGTTGTTCCGGGAAAGGGATGTCAGGTCAAACATTTTTTTGATTTTGTTAAAGTTGTGAAGACTGTCTGGAGGAAAACATTTTGCGTGATTCCTGTCGAGGTCAGGTCGCTACTCCAGGTCGTACCAGTTTGAGGGCAGGTATGTACTAAAAGCCGTGTTTTCTGTGGTCATTTTAAATGTTGGTCATTTATTTTCTAATTTAGGTTTTTCTCAGAAGTGATTCATTCTCTGCTGGCGCAATTATAACAACTAATACGAACTACAACAAATGAAACAATTAAAAGCGGCACACGGAAGTCTTTACCAAGTTTACATGAAATTGTAGATTTACAGTCATATAGCCTATCATTATTTATTTCTCAGGAAATCACTATTTCCCATTGGGGTGGTTTGCATACAATGATATGAAGTGATTAGAAAAAGTCACCGTTAGGGTCACTTTTGTTCCTACATATTATCTAGACAGCCTGGTCTTTTGAAATGTCTCACAAAAAGACAATCATGCCAACAGCGCCTTATGTTGACATCTTGCAGAAGAAAGAAGAAAATGCAGTGATGACTGACTACCCCTCCAAAATCTTTCGAATGATGATCAGAAGTAAGTAGCTACACGGTATGTCCACACCACATCCTTATCACAGTGTGACTTTTCAAAACAAACACAATATGATTTCAGATGACCAAAATTCTCACTTTTTCTTTCAGAAATTGTCATAGTGCGCCACCCTGTTTCTGTCTGTGTACCAGTGAACTATAAGGTGACTCTGAGTGTCCGTGCTGAGGGCACAGGTATCCTGAATTACCAGTGGTTTACTGCTGATGAACAGGAGGTATGTGGTTGTTAATTGTAACTTCAAATGAGGAAAAAGCTATAGAAAATCTTTGCTGCAACCTTTTACTCTGATTGTTCTCCCTTGTTTCCCTTACACACACTGTCTCTATATTACCTAGTGATGATGATTTCTGTTTTGAAGGTGTCTGGTGCCACTCAAGCAGACCTGATGGTCAAAGCTGAGAAAAGTCAGCTCTATGTGTGTCGAGTGAACGACCAGTTCTGTAACTGTATGTTCAGTGACTGGGTCAAGGTGAAGGTCTTGGACATTGATAAATCAGGTATGAATGGCAACATGATGTTCTGTGTAATTTCTAGTGGTTGCAGATAATGAGCATATTTATGTCTGTTGGTTGTTAATGATTTAGTTTTGTGTATACAACAGCCTGTTGTTATGGCTTTGAATATCATTTTCATTTTCACAACATGATCAGGTCTGCCAGGACAATGGCTAGGTGAGCCCCATGTTGTGGTCAACCCAAAACCCCAGACAGTCCGACAGGGGGAGAAACTTACCCTCCGCTGTGCCGCATTTGGGATCCCACCTCCACACTATCAGTGGTACAGAAATGGACAGCCGCTGCTGGACAAGACTAGTGACACGCTGCAGGTAAGGATGAGAGGAGAGTGACGACATCATTTACCTCCGAGCCAAAAGCAGTGTTTACACAGTCCCTTTTTATTTTTTTTATTTTTTTTATACTGTGTCATTAAACTGGCTGGGAGCCATACAACCTTCACCCGCTATGTAACCGTTGTGAAGGATTTAGACAGTTTGGTTAATATTTTGCCAAAGGTTTGATTTGTTTGCATGGGCATAATCAGCAAGACAAACAATGATGGGAACATGATCTCATGTGTGACCTGTAGATAGACCACGCAACAGCGGACCATGGAGGATCGTACCTGTGCTCGGTGTCCAATGTACTCGAGGAGAGATGGACAGAACCGGCTGATGTTGATATAGGTAAATTTCTCATACAAAACTCATACATGCAAAAAGATAATGTATTTCATGCCACTTAGATAATACCACACCATGTTTTATGTATTTTATTGTGTCCACGTTCTAGCAAAAGTTAAGAGTTTAAATGTATTTTCCCCTATTTCTACTTCCTCCATTTTCAATGACATACGTGTCTTACATTGCAATTTTCTTCACAATCCTCCCAGTGATTCCACTGATTTAGCATCAAGTTGTTTCCACTGTGCTGGTTGGAGGTACTTTCCCATTTCTACAGACTAAAAAGGAAGTTGTTAGACTCCAAATAGTACTCAGTCAGAGCCATAGACACACAACAGGAAAATGATGTAAAGTGAAACTAGATCTTGAAATGATTCTTCTTTTTGCTGTTTATGGAGTGTGGTACTATATATACAGGAGCGTTGGACTCATTTCTCAAAAGTATTTTCGTTACTCTGTATTGATTTTAAAAGTAATAATATTATCTAACTTATTACTCCCTTGGAGCAGTAATTTATTACACTACTTGTTATATTACTTTATAACCCTTCTTGCCTTCAAAATCAGGTGACCTCACTGTGTGTGTGAAAGGTCACATCAATAACAGCGCAGCTAAAAGGCAGGGAAACAGCAGGCCTTTTTTCTGTAGTATAGGCTAGTAATCAAAAGAAGCATGGGGACCACAGGCTATGCAAAATCAAAATTAATGAATAACACAATCTCTTTATCAACTTTTATTGTTGAATAAGGCAGTAGCCTAACAGGTCCCGTGGCTGCTTTCTTACCAAACCAGAAAAATACTGAAACCATAACCATTCACATCAGCTGACATAGTTCCAGAGCAGACTGATGTTCTTTGTCCTTTCCAGTAACATAGCTGTGGCACTTGTCAAAGAATTGGATGTATAAAATGCAGTGATCAATTTTCTTTCTCATGTCCTCTAGTACCAACTGAGCAGCAGCCTCCTTCAACTCCCACAGGTATGTCTATGGAAAGAAATGCATTGTCAACTCAGGCTATTTTTAGAATACACACTGTGAATGTGAATGACACTGTTATGTCATTACATACAGAGGGAAACTGTTTTGGTATTGGTATTTCCTCATGTTACTATAATTAGAATTCCACTTTGATCTTTGTTTCAGCAACTGACAAAGTGGCTCTACTTATCGGTAACCTGAATTACTCCCACCATCCGGGCTTGATGGCCCCCACTATGGATGTACATGAGCTGGCCAACCTCCTGCAACAGCTTGGCTTCAGAGTAGTTTCCCTCCTGGATCTCACCAGGGAGGAAATGCTAGCTGCCATCGACAAGTTCATCCAGCTCCTTGACAAGGGAGTATATGGTGAGTGTAACATGTGAATAAGTTATTTCTTTTCATATTACTCACTTTAGGCATGTGACTCTGGAAAATCCATTTCTGTCCTTGGAGGAATACTGACAAAATACTGCAGAGATTTTTTTCTAAAATGTTTCCTTTGTACTTTTCCTGCCCTTATCTATTGTCCACTCGTCATGGGTCATGAACCCACTCTGCTGCGCAAAAATTCTCTGCCTATCTTGGTTTAAATGTGCGGCTGACTGTGCAGATAAGAGGTGGAAAAAAGAAGTGTGGGCCTTTTAATGTTCAGAGCTACATGCCTTGCTATATATATATCAGTTTCTGAACTCCTGTAGCACTTTGAGGTAGCAGATTTATATAGTGTCTGAAAATGTTTAGCAACTTCTCTCTTTCAGCATGTGAAAACCAATCATACAGTGCCACACTCAAACTGTAAAGGGAATTTGAGGACATGAACTGCTGTTCTAAAACAACAGACAACAGTACAGGAATGAATCACAAAACTATCAAACATACTTTCTGATGTAATTTAGAAATTCTGTTTATCATATAATGAAATCAAATCATAACAGAACTGCATTGCTGTATTAGAATGAGATTCCCTTTTACTATTGTGTACTCTCAATTATTAAAACTGAAACAGACATCAATCAGAGCTTCAGCTAATCGTGTAGATAATGTGCAGGTGTTTTTAAACAAAAGATATAGCCCTCCTTTTGCTCCCCAGTGACCTTTCTGCAAGATAAATCACAATGTTTCTGGTTAGAAATTGAGGCTACTGTGTTGTTTGTTCCCTTTTCTTATTCATTTTTTTTTTCATTTTCTTATTTATGTGTGAAGAATTTTAATATTTTTTGTGGAAGGTTTTGAGTGCAAAATGAGATGATCACAGATGGTAATGGTGTTGTTATGGGGCTATAATTGTACATACATGATTACTCTTGCTTAATAACTAAATGTGTATTTCACCATTCTTGGCAGGTCTTTTCTACTATGCAGGCCATGGGTATGAGCGCTCTGGGACAAACTACTTGGTGGCTGTTGATGCTCCACAACCATACCGACCTGAAAACTGTGTCTGTGTGCAGAGGGTCATGATCCGCATGCAGCAAAGACTGACTGCATTGAGTGTAATCCTGCTGGATACCTGTCGAAAATGGTAGGCGTGATGATTAACTTTCCTTTTTTCAATTCTTTCTGAATGTTTTCAGAAAGTGGTAACTAATATATCCGTTTCTGTTGATTTATTAAGGTTGCATTGTTATAATGTTAAAAGCTACATTTTACTTTTTCAAGGTACAACCAGGATTGCATACCATCCCACATCATGCCCTTGGAACCCAGTGGAAATACTGTTTATGGTTATGCCACGTATGTACCAGTGCAATATTGGTTTATTCATAAGTGTTCCATTACAAAACCCAAAAATCGATTACCAATGCAATTAATCAATATACCAGTGCAAGCATTATGTGTAAAGTCTTAGGATATTATGGGTTTATGACTTGAGAAAGGGAATATTTTTTTCAAGTCATGAAACATATTGCTTTCTTTCATTGGTAGAAAAAAGCAGAAATGAATCTATTGGCTTATTATTTGTGTATAAACCATTATTTCTCCAGATGTGAAGATGCCGAGGCTTTTGAGGTCCAGGATGGGGGCAAGAGCACTGGAATCTTCACCAAATACTTGAACAAGCACATCCTACGGTCTGAAAAAGTCACCCATGTCTTGGAGCAGGTCTCTGAGGGTAGGTATCCAAAACATGATGAATCTTGCACAGAAAGTTCCCCAAAAGGTTGATCTTACATGGCAAGTGCCCAAAAAACCCCAAAGGGTTTATACTTTTGACCTTTAGTTTTACCTCCAAGTTGACAACTCCCTTGCTTAATCATTGGCCACTCATTTTGATGTTGTTTACTCAGGACTTGCAAGTGACTGGGTTAGGGTGGGGAGTTATCATGTTGTTCCCCCCTGAGTGTGCATCTGGTTGTTCGGTTTCGTGGTAGCATAATTTCGTGGGGTAGCGCTACATTAGCATGTGACCTCATTCTCTGGAAATTCACACTGTTGGCTAGAGAGCAGCAAGAAACCTGATAGCTGCACAGTCAAAGACAGCTGTTCGGGCCGTTTGTGCGCCCCCTGCCACTGCTCATAGGCTCACTCACAAATAAGTTGTGTAAGTGTATGTGTATGTAGATTCGCTTACCTTCATCCCTTTGTGTGTTTTTGACTGGAACTCCCAGAGCCACAGTATGGGAAGTGACTTACATATTCCCATGCCTCACTTGTGGACTTTTGTCTGTGACTGCTTGCCCAGAACTTATTTGGAGATGGAAAAACAGATTTTGATGATTAACTGCTGTTTACTCATCCGTTATGGGAACATGACGTGAAGGCAGTTTGCCTAAAATGTTTCTGAAGCCAAATCTTTTCCAAAGCCAACAGTGAACCTCTGTCAATGGTCTGCAATAGGGTTTCAGTAATATAATTTTCTTTCTCTTCTGGACAAAAATGCCACGATAACAACCTTTTTTAAGTAGTTCCCACCTTTTGCATTTATTGAGTATTGTGAACAATTAATGCCTTGAAAACCTTCAGTGTATTAAGTTGCTGCAGAGTTATTTTGGTGTTACAGGCCTAGTATTAACATGCGCTTTCTCTGTCCACCCCAGATTTAGGCAAAGACCCTCTGGTCACAGGGAAGCAGGCGGTGGAGATCAAACACACCCTGAAGGAACCTCGTTCCCTGGCAGATCCAGTTAGGACCACCGGCCACACCAGGGAACTACGCCTGCGAGATGTCTGCTGGAGACAAGCCAATAGTAAGCTGAGTTAAAGTGCCACAAACACCTTAAACTCTCCAAACCTCAGTGGTTTCTTTTATGTTCAGTGTTATTAAACGCCTGTAGTTTCAACTCTAATCGATGAGTCTGTGTATGTAAAATAAATCCTTGATTTCAGGGGGTCTAACCTGGGTGACATTGTTAAGTGAAATGTCCGCATTACAAAAGTATTATCCATCAAGTAAAGCATTATGCTATTTCATGATCTGGTCGTCTTGCGAGACAGAGAGACAGAGCGTGACTGTGCAGTTCAGTCTTGCTCACACCTCGCACACTCAAGCATGTGACAATTACTTTTGAAACCAAGCACGGACATTGTGGTTTAGCATGATATTTGGACCTCCATTCAGAAAAGCATCTCATTGTTTGCGGTTACACAAAACAGGGAATTGGTTAGTTTTGCCAACTGTATGTTCCTGTTTGTTGGAAGGAGGTATTTTATCTTTATTTTCCCATCAAAACTTCCTCATATTTACTTTTCCCCTTTTGAAATGGAGTGTTGTTGTCATGGACTATCTCATCAGTAACTAAAGAGTCCCTAATGTGGTTAATCAGGGACTAAGAGTCGACTTCACTGTTTGAGGAATTTAGTGCTGTAATAAAAAAAAGTACAAAGAACAACATTTCAGAACTGGTCTCAAGTCTCTCTCAGAGAATATCTTTGGCATCTTGTCTTTTTATCCCTTTAGAGCTCCCCCGGAAGAAGCTTCTGGTTTTTATCTGTGGAGTGGAGGTGGAGGTCAGCTTCTCAGCTCTGTTTTCCAATGCCATGGTGGCTTTTGCCATTGTGAAGACCAAAGGCCCCAGGACCCAGGACTGCACTGTTACTCTGAGAAGCATACCTGTAAGTATTCCTACTCTTATTTGAACCTACCAGACATGCTGTCTAAATGCAAATATTGACCGTCTGTAGAAAGTGTAAAGTGTGCACTGGGACAGATAAGGTAGAAGAGATTAGATTATAGTTGTAAGGCAGAAGGAAGTCTGTGTTTATTTTCTGTTGTTATGATAGCCTTAGAACTATTTATTGTCTTGAAATATAGATCCTCTACAGTACATGATTGTCTAATGTCCTGACTTTTATGGCAACACTTTTTTGTAATCTGGCTGTTATTTATGAGGCAGTATGCCAAACAATGGGTATTCAAAGTGCACAGCAAAACCTTCCTTAAATGTGTTAACATTAAAAGATTTATCTGCATCATGAATTCCACATTGCTCCACATTCCGTTGACCAGCAGTAACTTCCTGAGGAAGTGTTGCCCATATTTAGACTTCCAGGCTGCTATGACTTGTTGAAGCAAAAGCAGGAAGTGCTAATTTGGTTTGCCTCTCCACCACCAATTCTTGGACCATACTGGCATCTAGTGGCCCTTTTCATAATATATGAATTCTGCAACTGCATTATGGTGTTTTAGCAGTCAATATAATAAGAGCAGATAATTACTGAGACTATACTTATACAGTACATTATATAGTTAGCTGACAACAAATACTGTTGATACTGACAAATCTTTTATCCCACAATCTTTTATCAATCTTCAGGCAATAGAAGACTTATTCTCCGGTCCTGGCAGGTCAGAGGAGATGGACTCTCTAATACTGATGACGTCTGATAACCCTGACTGTACTCTGCGACTTTGTGCTCTTCAAAAGCTTCAGGTATTAACACACTGATATGTGTCCCCAGCTGATCCTGTGATGTATTCTTTAACACTAAGTAAAGTCAAGGGCAGAAAAATCGAAATATCAAAGATTGAATTTGCGGGAATGATGTGAGCTGAGGAAATTATGAAAAAATCTGAGGCTGATTGGTTTGTTCTTTGCCTTTTGTTAGGAATCGCTGGTTATCAAGGTGGATCTACACTATACTCATATGGACAGTAAGCTGCGCCTTACAGAGAGCCAACAGATGGACATAGGCAAGCCTCTGGTGGCATCCTGTAAACTGTACAGGAGAAATCATGCAGGGACGGCCAGGAGACAAGAGGGTGCTTGTGCTCAAAGTATGGGCATTTCAAGCAGCAAGCCACTGCTGCATCAGACTGTGGCTGGTCCATACCCCCGCCCCTTCACCAGAAAGGC
Source organism: Gephyroberyx darwinii (assembly GCA_900660455.1). NCBI lineage: Eukaryota > Metazoa > Chordata > Actinopteri > Trachichthyiformes > Trachichthyidae > Gephyroberyx > Gephyroberyx darwinii. The sequence continues at coordinate 81,092 of CABFOQ010036311.1, forward strand.
AGATTGTGCTGCTAAAGTCACAGCTGTGAGGAGCAACGAACCTGAAGAGAACGATGAGACTGAGCTTCAAGACTTGACTCTTTGACACGAAGCCTTTCTAGTCCTGTTATTGTATATAGATTGAGATATTGGTTGTGTTTTCATCAATGTGATTATGAATTACACAATTATTGGTCATGCATTTCCTCTTGTCAGTTGTTGAATAAGTGAATGATGAATGAGTGAATGAATGAGGATGTGCATGAGTGTGCTTTTGTGTTTGTTGTTTGGTGAGTTGGTGTCACCAGATGCTTCAGTTCTCAGCTTAACACTCAAGAAACATTAACACTTACATACATTACCCAGTTTGTTTTTCTTAACCAATGTTATAAGCATAAATTGTGTAATAATAATTGTAGAAATAATAATTGTGTCTCACACTGGTTCATCAGTAACAAGCTAAGCTCAGTTGGCTAGTGATTGTTTTGTTGAAATGAATGTAGGTACTGGTTTGCCTAAATTAACAATAAAAGGCAATTACAATAACTTTCATCAGAATTTTCATTAGCAGTCTATTAAAAGGCAGCAATTTCTTTCATGTACATGGGAATTAAGGTTCATGTAATGGAATTAAGGTTACAGTTTCTTTAAAAACATTACAATCAAAATTCACGTAATTTTAAAAAGCTGATAAGGCCTACATGTTGGATTAAGTTACACAAAAATATCTTTAGACTAAGGAATTTAGATGGTGAGATTTCAAACGTGTATACATTATGAGATATTGGTTGAACTGCTTGTGAATGATGATAACACTATTGAAATTACAGTCTGTAAATTGCTTATTTAACTGCATATTCAATGGGCTTTGACAGAGGTGGAAACAATAGGTTACAGAAATATTGTGATCAAGTGGTAGTGTTGTTGCACAGTTCAGTATTATGAGGATCAATTATGGTAAGTGAGACAAAAGTCCAGACTTATGCTTACTCCATTTTTGTGTTTAATGCATTTATATTGTTTTGTATTATACTCTCTACTTCTATAGCATATACACTAAAAGTAAAAGTACATACTTTTAAAAGTACTAGAAAACGTAGCATGTCTCAAAAATCTGTGTAAGCAGAGTAGCCTATCTTGAGTAGAAAGTTAACGTTAGATTTGTTTGGCCAACTTTGGTCATCTGGATGTTGGAGGCAAACTACCCAAAAGTAACAAAGTATTCTGATTACTGTGTTTGAGTGTTTAATTTGATTGCATTACTGTGTCGCTACTTTTATTGTAAGTATAATTACAGTTTTAAGCATTTAGTTATCAATAAGAGATAAATATGTGTTAGACAAATTACATACAGTCCAGTCAAAACTGTTAACTGTTAAGTTACTTATTTTTCAGTGTCAGAAAAAACAACCTAACCCTAACCCTTGTGTGGAGGAGGTGCCCCTTTTTCATTGTTCGCTCCCTGTGCACACCACTGGGTGTCCCATTTTCTCGATACGTAAAAATAATTTTTTGAACTCCAATTTTGTAAACTCCTGTTTTTAACTTGTTTTCCTTTGACTTTAACCTTCCTTATGTACATGAAGTATCTTGTATACGGTGTATCCTCATTTGTTTAATACCAAAAAATAAACAATCTGTACTGAATGGCCGTTTGACTGGAAATTGAATGACGGAAGGATGGTCTCTGACAGCACTGTACATGACACAAACTGCAGGTCCACGTCAGTATCGCATTTACTACTGGCTGGTCACTAAAATAAGTATACGATACATCTGTTTAATCTCCTAAACGAACTATATGACAAGCTATATGAGTGTTATTTTTTATATGAGTTTTATTTTCTCATTATAGCCGCTTACAACATTCAAAATCATTGTACAAAACAGCAGAACAAAACAGTACAAAACTACCTTTATCTATGATATGTTTTGTCTTTAGCATACTCTCTAGTATATTATTGCGCCATTTCCTATTGCCTCGTGGACACGTTTAAATACACACAAACCACCACATGCATTCACCAGCCCCGGTAGCTCGCCGTGATCGTATAGTGGTTAGTACTCTGCGTTGTGGCCGCAGCAACCCCGGTTCGAATCCGGGTCACGGCATTGAACACAATGTCACGGCATACGGGCTGACTTTTTGTTTTTACGTCTGCTTTACTTACCCTTTTTTCACAACACGGATTGAAGAACTCTAGCACCATTCGTTAATTCTTTTACCAACATGCGCTATACTGTAGCGCGCAACGGCAATGTGAACGTTTCGTCATACCGTAGACCAGGGGATCCCAACCTGTTTTAAGTCAAAGACCCCCCAATAGATATGTGTTTTATTACATGGATTCCATTAGATAATGTTTTGTCCTAAGACACTCCGTCTGGGAACATTATGTATGTGAATTAGTATATATTTAGTTATGTTACGAGTTAGTATTGATTTAGGCGAGGCGATAACCGGGTAGAAAGAAACCCGTGATAATAACCCATCATCTTTACACGCTATGCTGACTTCTTAGAAACTTCTTGGAAATTAAATAATAGTGAATATACACTATTGCTCGGTTTTCTGGGGACCCCCTGGAACCCATTCAGGGACCCCTGGGGCACCCCGGACCGGAGTGCATTTTGGGAACTACTGCCACAGACCAAGGGGGGGGGGGACTAGCGACTTTACTAAATGTAAAGTGCACCAGCGAGTACTGGCCTGAAGGTGGCAGTCCAATATGATTCAGTCTTTGTTCACTGTAGCTTGTAACAGAAGAATAGTTATAATAAATAATAGCTGATGTCCTAATTTTAGCGTGGCTGATTTTACGTGCAGCAAACCTACATTTAAACAGACTCAGATAACTATGATAGATCACATATCTGAGTATTAGATTTAAATTTCTGTACACCTGCAGACAATGGCTTTTTGCCATCAATTGGCATGACAGCCTGGCATAATTTGGCTCTCTTTAGGCAGAAGATGCACATGAAAAGTATTAACTAAGGGAATATTTGGTATGATAAACAAGGAAGGGTCATCAGTAATGTCTAGGCTTTTCCAGAATTCTGCATTTCCACAGCCTAAACTACTGTGTTTAACGGAGGCATATATTTTCTGGGTTGCATTGAAATGCATTGAAACTGCAGACTCCTGTATTTACAATGGGCTTCCTCGGCTGTTGATTAGAAAAATGGCAGCAAGTTGTTACAGTGATCTTTCAGTAGTTTTGTAACAACAACATATATATTTAATTCTAATCCCATAAATGATATCTCCAAAACTGAATCCCCTTTTGAGGATTTTTGGTGCATGGATAGCTATGAGTTTATAAATTGTGGTTTATAAAAATAATTAAGTGCAGAGAAATGTTACACTATCCCGTTGGTGCTCTTTGACGTCAGTTTTCAGTTGGACCCGCCCTCTTGCTCAAGTTGCAGCGGTGAATGGTGAGAGATCATCCACCGCTCGACTAGAGAAGCACAAGAGTGAGCTGCCTCTGGATCTGGATGCGGGCATCCTTGGATTCTGCTCTTGGCGCAGGCCTACTGTACGAACACTTACTGGGGCAACAATGATCCACACATCGGTGGTTGAATCCGTGGCTGCTGCTCGTTCAGGGGATCTGGAAATGTGGTCAATGTGACATTACTTACATGCTGGTGTTGAGTTTATTGTTCTGGTCCTAGACGCAGACCAGCGATTCTGTGTGAAGATGTTGAGCCGAATTATGAGTGGCAGCATCAGGAATCTTGAGAGAGAATACAACTGCACCGTCAGACTGCTGGACGACACGGAGTATACGTGCACAATTCAGGTTAGTCACCTGTGCCTTGTCCTCTCGAGCACAGTTTATTCCCGCCGCAGAGCACAGTGCTGCAATTGTCTCTGACCTGGAAGAAAGCGAGTGTTTCAGCATGGGGGACAGCAAGTGCCTGCACGTCCCGCTACTTGGTGTCTGCCATGAGTAAATGTGGTGCCTGAATAGTAACGTGTAGACCACCTTACCTAACATGAGGCATATCAAGGGAATTTTAGGTAGTCTACACCGAACCCGAGCCATTATTGTGAAAATCCGGTACTAAAGTGGCAGGTTTTGATGAAGACATCAGGGAGCCCTATAGGACAGACATGGCAGTTCCCTCAGCGCATGAAAGTTGAGGCTGCCAAGATGCGAAATGCACATTATGCAGCAAAATATGGTCGAAAAGACAAGAATCCTGCGACCAGTATTTTTGAAAATTGTCAGTTTGTTTCTCAGTTTGATGGACTGTTTGCAGGATATATTTTTTGCTGGCTGAACAAATAAATGACTTATCTGGATAAAACAATACACAATCGTATAAATGGCATTAACAATGGAGAGCCACTAGATAATCAGCATCATTTACAGTCAAGTGTTGCAGGTCCTGCAGTTTCCCTGTAGTCTCTGGCATCAATAATGCACATAGGCTATCTTATTGCTGTATTGGAGAATAGAACAGAATAAGAGTACTGCACAGTATGGCTCTTCGCTGTAGAAGCAGCCAAAATGTGCTTAGAAATAGTGATGCAGGATTGAATTATACTATATATTGATCACAGCTACTAAATGTGCATGTATATGCTGTTTTTTCCTCATACATGAAGAAAACTGATATTTTTGAGTAAGACACATTACTTGTAATGGTAAACAGAGGGCTAGGTCCAGATATTCATGTCTTTCTCTTATTTTTGTCACTGCTACAAAACTTGCTTTGATGGTTGTATAGTTTTATGTTCATAATCAAAGGCAGGTGAGAGGGCCAATCATTTTTTTTTTCTTTTCTGGATGCTGTGAAGTTGTGAGAAAGAGTCGTGCAGCAATCCCGGGAGGGTTCTCTGACTAGTGAGCAACACATCAAAGCCTCTTCAAGACACGCCAGAGGAAACACTTAACCTGTGTGGAACAATGAAACATTAACAAGACGTGTGGTTGTTGTCATTTCGAGCTCCTATTGTTTTCTGCAGGCTATACCGCAATTGAGCCTATGTTCTCCCATGAGGAAGTATGAGATAGCCACTGCGATTACCGTAGGACCGCGATTGTGTGCCCAGCTTGTAAACAGACCTGCATTTCTGCTCGAGGGCTGAGCCAGAGCTGGAGCGGGGCCAGGCGGACTGTGAAGCCAGCAGGTGTGCTGTTTGCAGCAGTGTCATGTGGACTGGGTGGCTGACGTCAGCAGGCTGGAAGGAGGGGAAGGGAGTGATAGCGGAGAATGCTCCAGCTCTGCTTTGACTGTCTGGCATCCTGGCTATCTCTCTGCCTAACCTGGCCCTGGGCGGGAACAGGCCAATCCACCTGACTGGCCTGACCATTGGAGCGTGTTCCTCATTTAGTTTTAAGTGTGCCCTTCCTTCCAGGCTACACGCCTGCCAGAGACAGTCAGGATTCCAGGACACCTAGACTGGGGAGTGATCAGTAAGAGGCATAACTAGGTCATATATTTTCTCTCTCACGCTCACTCACTCTCTCTTTTTCTTTCTCTTTCCCATTCCCACCCTCCTCCTGTTTCCACAGTGTGCTGAGATTCTATCCCCACTAGACCTGTTTCCATTACACTCTGATCTTTTCCCTAAACTGTTTAATAGCTCCACATTCAGATTTGCCCCTGGCTTAGGTTGGCCTCCTTCCTCCCACATCGAACCTGCTCCCAACATCTTTGTCCCCGATGTCCCTGTTGGTAAAGCCACCTTCAGCAGACTTTTCAATGGAAAGAACTAAAACAAGGATGCACACTAAACCAGGGCACAGAGAGCTTTCAAATGAAGGGCAGAAAATGTCTCCGTCTTTTTAAAGTGGAGGCAGCCATAATGCACAACCTTAAGTTTGCTCTGATGAATTATGGATTTTTCCTCTATATTCGGGGGATGAAATAGTGAGTGCTCATCAAGCCTGTCAATGTATCTCTAGCCTAGCTGCAGTTATATGGAGGTCCCTGAAATCCTCCTTCGCTCCAGGCCTCCTCTGCTCTCTGATTTGATGCTATGCTGCAGCTGAGAGTTCAGCAGCTCCTCTCATTTCTGTCACATCTGAATAGCAGATACGCCTCACCATTATGTAAAGATTACACAATTGTTAATAATATTGTTCAGCCAAGACCAGATGAGGTGGATTCAGGCATACAGTCATAAATGGCATAGCTCTGTTTGTGGGTTAACTCTGCTTGCAAACTACGATGCTTCTGTGTCATGTTCTTGTACAAGTTCTCCCTGCAATGCTCATTCTAACAGTCGATGCGCAAAAAAGTGCTTGCAGTTTTATGAACTGTAATGAAATTGATGAAGTGTGTTCAGCTCCTGATGCAAAACTCAAACATTATTGTAATTTAGTTCTGTCCGATGCATTATTGATGAGCCGGTGGCATCTTAGCTCAGGTTGTTTATGGTGTGTTTTCTGTCCTTTTTAAAAAATTTGTCTCCCAGCTTCTGCATAAATCGATGCTTTGAAAAAGCCCACCGTTGCACACACACACACACACACACACACACACACAGGCTCCATGTCTGTTTGTTGTCAGAGTATAACAGTTGAAAAGGTGTGTTGTGTGTTTTTATGCGCGTGGGAGAGGATGCAGAGCGCGAGAAAAGGAGCGCAGCTACACACATGCAGGGAAAGTGTTGCCTGAAAGCATCATGGGGCCTTTTAAGGAGCTTCATTTGTCACAGCTTATTTTTATAGAAAGAGTAGGATGTGCTTTTCACAGTCCAATGTACACATCTTCATCAATAAGCTACCTGTCACTCCACTGTCTTGTCTTCCGGCTTACGATTGATTGAGGATTTATTGAATCCCTGTCAATAATGCGGCCAATAATGTGGCCCGCTGTTTTCCAGATACAGAGATAATCATAGTTTACTCCCCTGTCAACCTGTGATTAGCCTTGGTGTTCTGACATTGAAAATACCACAACCGGCAGCTTTTAGGGCACTTTCATCCCATTCGAAACAAACCAAAACAAAGTGGTGTGTTGTGAAGTGTGCTAAGAGAATTATTAGTTCACCGCGTTGGCTACCACTTGCATGTGGTGGAAGAATAGGGCTTTCTACCTATCCACGTAGGGACGAGTGGGTAATAGCCAAACCACTGGGGCAATACCAACTCCAACTAGAGCCAGGGGTGAGCAGTTTATTTGTCAAGGGTGAGGCTCTCTTGAGCTGCCTCCTTGGTGAAGAGGTGGGGTGTGTGTATGTGTTGGGGGGGGGGTTACTGTGAAGCATAGTGTCAGGGTCTCAGCTGTTGCTACGGCGACTCCGCAGTTACTCTGCCAAAATGTGAGATCACTCTGGTCAGGATATCCCATTCCAAAATCCCTGACAAAGGCCAAGGCGTTAGTGCTCACAGAATAGCACAGGAGGGTGCTGGTGGTGAGGTGACTGATGCCACACCCACCTCACCCACTACTGTCCTCACTCTGTTACCTGACCCAGGTGGAGTCATAATGCCATTCTCATGGTAGATTTCCAAGACTGTCTTTCTAGGAGGCGTTCCTCCTGCACCTCCTGTTCTCTTGTTTGTGTTTTGTCTTTGCTGACTGCATCAGTGTAACTGAATATCTTCATCCGAATGTTCAATTTTCATCAGCTGCTCATCAGACCACCTTCTTCTGTCAGGACCTTGGGAGGTACCCTGAGCCAGTTATGTCAGCCAGGGTTGAAGGAGCGACTGTCTCCACACAGTGTGCGTGTGTTTGCGTGTGTGCACGTGTACTCGCAAGTATATGTATGTGTGTGTGTTTAGAGCTCACGCCGGCTGACACACTGTTGCTGCACTGCATATGAATGATTAAAATGTGTGCTAGGTCTGAATGTTTCATGAGGAGTAACCTCAGGAGGACGTCGCTTGTGTTTACCAGCGTCACTGGGCACCGGCACCGCGATTGGCTGAGCCTGTGGCGCATGGCTGGTTGCGATTAAGGATTACATCACTGTGGCGTCTACACAGCAGAGCATGGAAGGGCGCCATCAGCATGCAGCCCTCTGATTCCTTTCATGGGTTTTGTGATCTGTGGAAGCAGCCACTTGCGAGCTGCAGTCACTCAGCTGTGTCTTGCTGACAATGAAAGACTTGATGCGTCGTCTCAAGGTTGCAAGGGCTGCTGCTCTGTTGCAGCCGTCGATTTGGGCCCTTAACCTTCTCCTTGTGATTCAGTAGCGTCTCTCACAGCTCTGGAATTCCAGCGGGGTATTACAGGGAAATTAAACTCTGACTGACCTGCACTGACTTCCATGGGATTCATGAAAAGAGCTTAGTGGAAGACAAGCTGCCAAATGACTCTTTTGCCACACACACACACACACACACATACACACACACACCCACACACAAAACCATACGTGCCATATACTGTTTGTGCCTTTGTTAGTTGCTAGTCTAGACTTATAGTTAGTTGTGTAATAGTTGTTGATTGACTGAAGTGTTATTGATTATTGATTGATATTGCTAAAGTTAAATAAACTCTATCATACATTTAAAGAGAAGTTGTCTGTGATTTCTTGTGCATATGTGTCGTGATAACGGTTGGTTGTGAGGGTTGTGAGTGTACGAATTCACCCTTCACCGTTCACCCATAAATGTACAGTGGTCCTTAAGTGGTCCTTAAACTCTGTCATTTGGGGGTGAACAGCCATTTCGAGACTGTATCAAAGGTTCGGTTATTGGTCCCTGATTCCAGGGTGGTGCCCCTTTAATATTGACTCCTGTCAATATTTTTTATGAATATTAATAATTTCACAATTATTAATTATTAATCGCTAATAACCAAACCTGCCCCTATCAAAGCCCAACAATATAATAATAATAATATACTTGTTTTAAACTCGCCTTTCTTGATAACAAAGTGGAAACCAAGTCCCTTCCCTATATCTAATGGGATCCTAGGGTGTAGGGTGGAATGAAGAAAGTAGGTATGGATATATGATTAA
>CABFOQ010036311.1:92425-106981 GCA_900660455.1 Gephyroberyx darwinii
AGAGAGAGAGAGAGAGAGAGAGAGAGAGAGAGAGAGAGAGAGAGAGATGAATGGCAGTGAAGGTGTAGCATGTCACGCAAGCTCTGCCCAGCTGTCTCCATTCTCTCTCTCTTCCTCTCTCTCTCTTCCTCTCTCTCTCTTCCTCTCTCTCTCTCTCTCTGTGTGTGTTTCCTTCATCCTCCTCTTATTTATGACCTCTTCTGCTACACATCCCAGCTCTCTCTGTATCATCAGTCTCGTTCTGCCTCGGTTCTGCTCCGCTGCAGAGTTTCTTGAACTAATGATTGCTGTGTCTCCTCTCCCCACATCTGCCATGTCCCTTATCCTCCATTTCCAGTAGTAGTAATAGAGTCCAGTAGATCATTTTTTCTTTCTCTCCTCAGCAGATTTTACTTCGCTGCATGCTCTGCGGGATATATATATATATAGAAAGAGAGCGAGAGAGAGAAAGAGAGAGTAAGAGAGTATATATACACACACAAAAAACAGCCCTCTCTTCCAGACTGAGTACTTCATCAATAAAGCATAAGTTTAAAGCACGCAGACGGGGAGGTTCGGTTCCTGTTCTAAATGCTATAAGGGTAAGATGGGTGAACTTTGAATGTGGTACAACCGTTGGTGCCATTTCCAGCATCTCAGAAATAGCTGCCCTCCTTGAATTTTGGTGCACTACAGTGTGCAATAAACCAAAAACTCCTCGTTGATGAGAGAGGTCAGAGGAGAATGGCTCGACTCATTCAAGCTGACAGATGAATGTATGCAGCTCAGTACAACCGTGGAGTGCAGAAGGGACAGCAGCAGACGACAGGGTCCACTCCTGTCAGCTAAGAACAACAAGATGAAGCTACAGATGGCACGTGATTATGAAAACTGGACAATTGAAGAGTGTGAACATCCGACTGGTGATGGCAGGGTCAGATTCAGGCGTGAATGGCATGAATCCGTGCTGGTGTCAACTGTCGGGGATGTTTGCTTGGCACCATTTTGGCCCCTTAGTACCAATTTATCATGGTTTGAACACCTCAGCATCCCTTTTTCAAATGGATACTACTAGCAGGATATTTTGCCATGTCACAAAGAACACCTTGACTAAAGATGGTTCCACAAACGTGACAGGGACTTCGGTTTGCTCCAGAGTCCCGTGGCCTGTAGTCCCCAGACCTCAACCCAAAGAGTCTTTGGGAAGATGTGGAATGGGATGTTTGCAGCATGAATGTGCTCCAGAAAAATTCTATGTGGAATAATATAATAAATACTAACTGGTAATGAAAGGAGTGAGGAATGGAAACATGGTACTAGGCTCTGCTTGATATTCACAGGGTTCATAGGGATAAAGTAAATATGATCTCTTCTGAAACCATGGATGCTGGCAGAATGTGCTTTCCCCCTTTGTGTTGTTTACTGGGGCAGAAGGTGGTTGATCTTGAGCAGCCTGGTGAAAGTGGCGACTAGGAAAGCCATCTGCACTCTCACAAATGACTGTCTAGCTTTAAAAGAAATACAAGATCCTGCCATCATTGTGGAGACGATGGCCGGCAGCCTGTGAAGAGGGCTACTTAAGCTGCGATGAGAGCATGAGGTGTGTTCATTCTCTCTGGATCTCACACTCGCTCTCCTTCAATGCCTTTTTACCTCAAAAGCTCAAAAAAGTGACAAAGCTCCCTTTCTCTCAGGTGTGCCACGGCTCGCGGTTGAACAAATCCTCTTATGAAAACTGAGAAAGCTAGAGAGTGGAGGAGCCCGAAGACAGTTGCTGAAGACTTGAGAGAGATGTGTGCATTGGTGCAACACAACGTGGAGATGAGGTGGGCTGGTTGTTTGGGTATTCGGAGTTGAAAAAATCTCCCGTTGAGTGTTTAATGCATCTGAGTCTAATTTGCCACCCACATCTGGTAATTTTCCTCCGAAGGACAGGTTTTGATTTCCACTGGGTGGATAGATGACAGGCGGCGAGTTGGTTTGTGAGTGTGTGTGTGTCTGTAAAGTATGCGTTTGTCTGTGTATGTGTGTGTGTGTATTTGCATGTCACATCATCCATGAATCTAGATGAGTTAATAGTATTTATTTATTCCACCTTACATTCAAATAATGGCTGCCCTGGTGATTGGTGATTGGATGGCTGCTGTTGTCACATGTGTGATTGGGCCTGCAGATAACACTAACAACAGCTATTCATTCATGCAATCAGTCTGCTTTTCCTTTGTGTGTTTGTCAGCACAGCAGTCAGAGGAGATGAGTGTCTCTGGAGAGGAGACACAAACACACACAGGAGACAAAGAGGCTGCCCAGTGGAAATGCACAACAAGCCGCAACCACGAAACCAGCTGCCCACTGCAGGGGTGGGGTCAATTCAGCAAGTGTTTTGTCATCTAAAATTTTAAAAAAGGATATCATTTATCCATGAAAAGATGCTTATCTATGAAGAATTTTGTTTTTTATTGAATATGGTGTATGAGAACGAAGGCTCTATCATTCAAGGAAAAATCCATCTTAAAAAACACTTTAAAAAATCAGCAACTGGCAATGTATCTTCCTTGGTCCATGTTGTTTGGTGGTGGATTTATCTTATTCCTGCAGATAACTGGCCAAATGTAGATGTCATGTTGTGATATTTCCAGCGCAGCTACAATGCAGTTCAATAGCAGACAAATATTCAGCTGTCTAAAACATCTGTGGTAAACGTCAGGTTTTGGTGTCAGTCCCTCAGAATCAAAGATCAAGGGTTTCTTTCTAGACCATCTTGCACCGACAATCAACAATCTCTACTTGTTTGCTTTACACTTGATTGAAGGTTGAAAAACCAATATACACCGAATATCCAACATTCACTATTAAGGTATCTTTTACTTCATGTGAAACTCACAGCTGAACTGCAGCAAGCTCACGTACCTTCTCTGGGGGATGCCAAATGCCATGTGGGAATAGCAAATGTAGGAAATACTGAAATAGAGCTAGACGAGACAGGTTGAGCGAAAGTGGATAACAAAAAGGTAAAGCACAACACTTCAGTACAAAATAACTCATGGAATGTATTCAACATCACAGATTGATGATATATATAACAGTGTAAGAGTATCAGAGAGTGGAATTTTCCTTTAAGGGTCCCATATACGTATATGATCGAAGATGTTAAATGAAGACATTGTTGAAGAACGTTATTCTTATCCTGGGCCAAAGTATATTTGAAAACCAAATCATGAAAACTCAATAATATGGGACCTTTAACATATGGGTTCTAGTTTAATTTCACATTTTGAAAGTGAATTGAAAGTGCATCAACCCACTCTACACAACAAGACCAGTGCCAAATGAAGAGTACTGAACCACCAGGTTTACTGAAATATAGGTCTTGTGTTGGCGTTCCTATGTTTGCCAGAAGGGCAGGCTTCTACATATGCTGATGTTGCTAGGAGACTGTAGGATTTTCATGAGGTCCTCCTGAACTGTATATCTGAAAAGCCTGTGGTAGTAACATTTATCGTCCAGTTATGGCCCATAAGTTACTGCTCCTGCTGTGGCTAAATTTCACTGAAGTTGCATCAGATGATTGCTTTTTTTCAATTTCACATTTCCCTTCATTTCAAAATGCTTATCAAAGTGTTTCACTAGCTAGTAAAAGATTAATTTCAAGTTCCCTGGTGAGGCATGTCGAGTCATTTTACAATATTAGATTGTTTGATTAAGATTTTGCATGTTATTTTTTTCTTGTAAATGGGCTTAACCCTTTGTTGAGGATGTAATGTTAGCGAAGAAGCTCTTGGGTATGTTAGCAATAGCGTTAGTTCTTAAGTTGTAGTGGTGAACTATTATTGGTTATATTTTCAGGTGGCTTTTCACAAATTTTAAATATAGCAACTGTTATTTTGTGTGCTTTTGCGTTGCTACCCTCAGCTGTAGTGGCTCACCATTGTTGGCTGTCTTGGCACTGCAGTAATGTAGACGGCTTGTTACATTATTTTCCAAGAAGCTCACAGCTGACAAGCGTGTAACTAGGCCTAATCTAGTTTTCATTTGTTTTATTTCCCCTGAGTAAGGCTCATACACAGGTACTGGCACTGTATGCCCCATCACAACACACTCCCCATGTGCCTACTAGATCTGGGTAGAATGGCTGTCAGGGAGCAGTTCAGGTGAGACAAACCCATCATCGCTGGTTTATTAGGTTGTGTGTGCCTGGCTACACAAGACAGCAAGCCAGGTTAGAGTCCTACTCTCTCCTCTCCTCTCCTCAGCCTGCACTCTTTGTCCTCTGAGATTTCACCAGTGGGTGGGGGTGGGGGTGGTGGGGAGAGCGTGCCCTCTGTCTGCACTTGCCTACACGCCTCACTGACTAATAGCGCAGTGAGTACATAGACGACTCAATCGCAGGCGTCTTTTCATTTCGTTCAGAAAATTCCATTTGTTGCACTGTCATTTTTGTAATAGTGACTATTTACACATGCACACACACAACCATCACATTAGGAACTAGTAAGCGCTGAACAACTGAATTGGTGTCATGAGGGCATGCTAGATGTGGCCTAGAGTTAGTGATGGTACCTTCACGGTGAGTTGTAGCCTCATAATTGGCGACATTTTGATTCTTCAGACCAGAATGGCTCAGACTTGAACTCTTAAGTGTGTACTGATATGGGTTTAACAGCGGTGTGTATCTATGTCTGTTAGTGTGGATGCCTCTCTGGGGTTTGTTTATATCACGACTGACTGAATAGTGCATCTGGTGTCTTCTGAGCAGCCAGATGCACTCCACCTCCTCTCTCCGATTTAAAACCCCTTGTTGATCTTATTGCTTCGTGTCTTGTCCTTCCTTTACTTTAAGCTTCTCATATAAGCTTTGAAATTAAATATATCGTGGGTTATCAGAGGTCTTGGAATAAGAACTAGATACAGAATAAAAAAGTCTCATCTGACCCTCTGAGCAATGCTACCTGATGAAACAATTCACGAACGTGTCGTACTCTCTCTCTCATCTTTCTCGCTTACTGTACTGTGTATGTGTGGTATGTGCCTGTGACATGAGCTACATTATCTTAGAAATCTGGTTATAATCAACAGCACTGTTCCAAACATCAGGCAATGATTACTTTCTCCTTTGGCGTGAGCTGTGTGTCTTAGCTGTCTGCGTTTTGGCTGAGTGGAGAGGCAGAGGTGTGCCATATGGCAGCAGAATAGGAGTGTGGAGGGGATTGTTTCAACAGCGGTGCTTCCCTCTCCCTCTCAATACATGGTGTTCCTGGAGCTCCCCACTGTCCCCAGGGTAGGAGACAGGTGCCGCTGAGGGGAATAAAAGGCTGTTTGCACAGCTACCCGGCACGCCAGTCTCCCGACTCATTTGGAAGGGAAGAGTGATTGTTTGCCCTAGGCCTCTCTGGGTGTATTCAGTGCAAGAAGGGAAAAGAAAAGAGTCTTTTACATTATGAAATCGTACAGAACAGTACAGAAACATCCATACATTTTCTTGTGTTGTGTGCAAAACAAAACATTGGAGCAACCTGCTATTTCCATTGAATAGGCTGACTAGGTGAAAGATGTGATTCCTTATTGATTTCACCTATTAAATCCACTTCAGTCATGAAGGGCAGATGGAGGCGAAGGTGAGGATGGTTTAGTTTTTACAATCTGGTGCAACTCAACAGTAGGAAGGTGGCTGTTTTGTATACTCAGTATACTTTAAATGAAATTTTCATTTAATGAAATAAATATATTCTTTTTTATAATATTATGTCATTTATTTTGGGAGAAAATAGTTTCAACGTTTGCGGTAACTTGCATGATGTGGAGGTGGTATGATCATAATATTATGAGGTAAAAGAGGAAAGTAAATCTAAACTGCAAATCAGGCTATTTCCCATCATTTTAAACAATCCATGTGTTTCAGGAGATGTCCTAATTGGAATTCAATGAGAGTAGATGGTCCAATCAATGTGGAGATCAATAGCTGTCCTGTGGGCTGTGGGCATGCTGATGATGCTGATGATGCTTAACTGCGGTGCAGCCTGTGGTGAGCTCAGCTATTTTTAGCACTAGCGGTTCCTCCCAGTGCAGGTATAGAGACTTAACTCTACGGAGGAGATGGCCCAGCCACCTCCACCCACATGCTGCCTCAAGCTCAACACAAAGCTAATGAATCATAAACCCATTCTGTGATCATCATTACCTCATCTGTCGATGCCCTCCCTACAAAAGCCTTTATTTGGGACGATTCAGCTCAGTATATCTTGTTTTCACTGTACACACATTGCTTGTATTCTCTAATTGGCTATACTTTTATCCACAGTGTATCCACAGTTGCTTTTCCTCATATACTCTGTTTTCATTTGCAGTGTACACTCTCTTTATGAAGCGCTTCCATTCCTCTTACGTCGTGTTGGGTAAACCAGCGTATTTGCACTTCATCTGCACCCTGGCACTTCCTCCCCCACCAGTCATAGACAGTGTTGCAGCAGCTTCTTCTTTAAGGTTTACAGAGGGTAAGGAGGGTAAGAAGGTTCATGCTGATAATTTTGGATTGAAGCTGCCTACAATATCTTGTGGTGATATTACATATCTTTAAACCTTTTTGAACATTTTCTTGTCCAGAAATTGGACAAGTAAAAATATATATACACATGGCCAAAAGTCAGTGGACACCCCTACTAATTATTGAGTTCAGGTGTTTCAGCCACCCTGTTTTTCAGGGTTTGTGACTTGGCCCCTTGGGCTTGGACCTTTTAGCCAAATGGGCGCTTATAACTTTGTGGCAACAGTTTGGGGAAGGCCCTTTGTTGTTCCAGCATGACTGTGCCCCTTTGTGCACATGGGCTTCCCATAAACAACCAGGGTAGTAATGATCAATTATCCAAGAGGTGGAGGTTGACATCGACTGGCCAATGTCCGGTTTTTAATAAAAGGACAATATCAAATCAATATAATCCTTGTTACTAATGATAATAGATACTAACAGTCGTTCCAACCACAGCAGAGTGGAGGGCAGGAGAATCACAGACAAACACACACCTCAACTTTGTTCTGAGTTAAGCAATCAAACTGTTGATAGAACATGCTGAGGTTGATCCATACCTAGATACTCTGTTCATCTGTATGGTTTACAGGGTGGGTGGCTTGACAAAGCTTGTGTCTTCTCAGTGTGGGATTCATCAGAGAATCCCACAGTTAAGTTTCCCACCTGACTGAATTGTTGAAGTTTTTCTCCTTGACCACTGCTCTCCTCCCTGGCTCCTGTGGGCTTTCCTGAAACGTCTCTCATACAGTAGGCATTAACTGGCCTCTATAATTAATGAGAGTAGCTAACAGAAGAGTGGCGGCAGAGCTTTATGGAAAGCCCCCAGGAGTGCCCTTCAGGACATCCCATTACCCCTCTCCTTGAGTGGGAGCAGTCTCAGACAGTCGCTGCTGGCCTGTTACTGCCGTGGGCTAATTGTGATGCCAATCATGGATGATGAGTGCTGCGGTCTGTGGGCGTTACATTGAAAATGTGCTCCAGTAGAGATTATTCTAGATTATCTGCACAACTAAGTACTGGCATTAAGCTTAATGACTCCATTAGGATATTCACTTGTATTTATTTACTGCAGCAACTGTGTGGTTTTTAACTTCTTAATCAGCAACCTCCATTTGTTTCATACTTAGTTGTCATAAAGAAAGTTTTGCCAATTTTCACACAGCATGATCTGTGCATAGGGACATAACAACAGCATAGTGGGTTTGACAGTCACCATTCAGCCCCTAGGGAAGTGATAGAACTTCTGCTGTTGGTTTACAATAATTACATTGCTGCTTGGGCTAGGCCATTTCTTTAAGTTGGAAGTGGCTGAATAATGGATGAGTGAAGATATGATGAACTATCTCTGTGCTAATACTGAAGATGTTGCATATTTGGAAATGAATATACTATACTATGAAATTGACAATGTATTAGATAATGTAAACTAAATACCTTGTGCAAAGCCAAGGTTGATGATTGCTAATTTGGCAGAAATCAACATATTGCTCTGTAATGTTTTATGAGGTGAAGTTGAACTAAGTCTTGAAGTTTGAGCTCTATGAATTGCAGTGTAGGGAAAATATGAGCGTGTGTCTTTGCCAAGGTTTCTGTGAACTGTGCAGTAATTACCAACCAACTGTCAGGCCCAGTTTGAACTGTGACAGTTGGTCAGACTTTGCAGTCAATACCTCATTGCCGACTTCAGTCACTCCAGACATCACCTTGATTTGATTTATCACCAACACTCTTGTGGCCAGGGTCTAGGAACCAGGGTACATAAAACAAGGACAGTGTGCATTTATGGTATAGCACACTGATATAATTTCAGCTTTGTTCAAAAGAGCGGCTGTTTTTTCTGTTTAACACTGTCCAGGTCAAATGAGAATTCCTGTCATCCATCACTGGATTAGCATCTCTCTGTGTTCTCTGTCATGACACGATTGTTGCTGTCACATCCGTTCTATGTTTGTCTCTCTGCATCAGTGGAGACTGCACATCTTTGTTGACACTTCTGTCATGCTGTCTGCTGTAGAGGATGATGCAGAGCATTACCAGAATGATGATATCTCTATGATACACTGTCTGTTTACACCTCTGTTGCAGGAGATAATTTGTGTTGGAAGAATCTGCTCCCTCTCTGTCATGCCTGGACAGCTACTCAAAGCTATCAGTAATACACACTGACGCACACACACTTTACTTTGTTCACAGTGTCTGCTATTTTGATCTTACAGCTTGGTATTTGAAGAAAATGACGACCCCTCTCTTCCTAATCTACAGGTTATTCTAGATTCCTTCCAGACTGCATGAGCTGATCAACACCAGCTTCTTTGGCTCCATTCATACAGGCACAGATGATTTTTTTCCTGCTAGTATATACATGCTGTATTTGTCCCTCAGGACAGTGCTTGGCAGATTGCACTGCTCTACTTTTCCTTTTAGCCTAGTTGTGGGGGATAGTGGTGATTTCACTTTTCATCCTGACTGGCAGTAATCCACTATTCATTACCCCACAAATATAAAGAAATACGATATCATGGCTTTTTGCAAGACACTTTACTGTGTGAATCACAAATATCCCAGGACAAGCTGGTCAACACGATAAGACAGCACCAACAAGACAGGTACAGCATCAAATTGTTACCAATACTGTATTGAGTCAACAGCCATGCAATATTACATTTCTGTAGTGCACCAACCCACTGGTTTTATCAAAAGCCCCCATAGATGTTCAGCCGGTGAATCATATATGAATGACGGTAGCCCTTCATGATCGGGAAGATCACAGATGGAACAGATTGAAGGCCAGTTCTAAACTGCTTTGTAAATCTTGTCAGTATTGCTATGCTCAGTGTGGGTGTTCAAGGTCATTTTTCAAGGTTATTGGCTGATGAGTCAAAGTCTGTGGGGAGAAAGAGAGAGGGGACATGTTAGACTGCCAAACTAACAATGTAATATTCTTTAGGCACTTTAACAAATCTGTCAGTTTATGAACACCAGAGAAATCCTGATGGATGCCTGAAGTATACCATATAAGGAATAAGGTCACAGAGGTAGCCAGGGAAAAAATCACAGATTCTGAAATACCAGTGATATTCAAAGCTGGCAAACAGTATAATGTATATTGCACTTTCTATACTGGCCTTAAGGGTAGAAGACTGACTGATGAAACCATTTAATAATCTCAGACATACAAGGAGGTTCTTCTCTGAGCATGAGCGGCTGTAGAGATGCTAGTTGATTACATCTGTGATGGCTTTCTAGCTGTGTTGTGATGCAATCTTCATTTCCCACTGCCACACTCCTTAATGTTTAGATCACAACCCACTCTGCAGGTCTATTTCACTGTGACCCTGTTCTGATATCCTGTAGTGGATTATTTCTCTCAATCGAGATGTTTTATGTAACTGCTGGCCTGAGAGGATTATGGGAAAACATGCCACATTTAGAATTTATGAAAATGTGGAAATATGAAAATGTGGCTCTACTTTCTATTGTATGTGAACAATCCTCTCATGTGAAACATGTTTTGTGTAATGTTTTTAAGGTGTTATGTAGAATTGCTTGTACTATGTCGCTTCATTTTCTGGACCTAAGTGCCTTTACGTCAACCACATACATGGATGACATTGATTGACAATACAATAAGTCCAGCTGTGTGATTTGTCTTCCCATGTATTCCTGAGAGACAGCCAAGGAAAAATGACATTTCCACGTCCTTGGAGTTCTGGGATACTGTAGCACCTCATCTCCATGGCAACTGCCCATTTCATCGTTGCTCCCCAGGTGTGCTGCGTAATGTGTGCTCAGATTCTCTCTGCTCTCAGCTATGTGTCTCACCTCAACACTCAATACACTTATCATGACTCAGAGCAAGGAAACTTAGATGAATTAGTGTAATATGTTCATAATTTAATGATAATAATTTCTCTGTGATATCATTTTACGTTTGTTTCCTTACACCACCTTACATCTGTGCGTTGTCAGCATAGCTGACATGCAAGCCGATATACATCAGAGCGATGCAGTCCAATGCTCCAAAGGTGACCAGTTCTCCAGGAAAGGTTATCCGAGCTGTCACCCCTGATGTTCTCATTTCAATTCCCTGAACAAACGGCTGCTTCCCTTCATGTATTTACAAAGTAGAGTGCCAGTAAAGACAGAAGAACAACAGTAAGTGGCATGCACATCAGAGTGAACAATACAGCCTGCAGATGAAAATCTGCTTGTTCTGGTACATTAATTAGTGCCTGAAGGGTACAGCATTAGCACATTCTGCTAATCCAGCGCTAGTGCTCCAGTGGGCTCAGGGCTGGGAGAGTAGGAATGAATCCCAGTGGATCAGAGGCAGGCTGAAAGGGGCTCTGATCATTTAAAAGGATGACTGCATGGTCGTAATGAGATCAGCGTTTTGGGCTCAAGGTTGGTGGTTTGCTGGAGTTCCAGTTCTCTCTGGACTTCTAGTGAAGCTTAAAGGACTCTTGTCTTCAAGAGCTCGAGGTCATCGTTCTCTCTAGGGAAGTTAAAAAACACTCTTGTCGTGTCAGTGTGAGATGACATTGCCAGCTGATTAATCAAGAACAAAGAACAAAACCCCTGCCATCGTTAGAAGAAAACACTTCAGTTGTTAAGAGAGATTGTAGAAAAGCTGAACACAAATGGAGCTGATAAACTGCAAATATTCTATAATGTTATGAAGGACATGCTGATATATCAGAAAGTGGTGAAGAAAGCAAGAGCTGACTTCATTTTGAAGAACTGTCTCTGTCCTTTTCACTGTTATTCTGTTGTTGACCCCTCTTCTACTGTATAAGCCTCTCAGCCGAAGCCTCTGAAAGGTGCAAAGAATTTTTGTTACCAAAAAAGTGGAGGATGTAAGACTCCATATCTCACCCACTGATAGGGAGCTATCTGTCACTGTCGATAATTTATTTGTGATGAGCTGGTTTGAAGCCATTTCTCCCCTTGTCCTGGAGGTGATCATGTCTCACATGTGGTCCTTCACCTGTCCCACCTTATCTACCCTACCATGTTTCTCAAAGAGGTATTTGAATCAGTCAGTATGAGCATTTTGCCTATTATCAGTAGGCCAGTGGAATTTTTCTTTTTAGTTTTAAAGATGCAATGGTTCAACCCCTCCTTAAGAAACCAAGTGTTGACCTCCTTGTTTACAGGCCTGTCTCTCTGAACTTACCTTTTTATCCAAGGCTTTAGAAATGTGGTATGACTCAATTTCTTGGAGAAATTCCAGCCTGGTTTTAGAGCACTTCATAGAATAGAAACTGCTCTCCAATGGCCTTCTTTTAGTGGCTGATGATGAGGAGTGTTCCAATTCAATCTTTCTAGGCCTTAGTGCAGCCTTTGATACTGTAGACCATGCCATTTTATTAGATTGGTCTCAGGGATATAGCTCTTTGGTGGTTCAGCGCCTCCCTTTCCAACAGAACATTTTCAGTCCCTATAGACAACTCATCTTCATCCTCAACAGGCGTTACTTGTGATGTCCTGCAGGTTCAATTTTTTGTCTCCATCTTATTCTCCATTTACATGCTTTCATTTGGAAATATTATGTGCAAGCATAACATACATTTTCACTTTTATGCCGACAACAGTTATATCTGCCCATTAAACTTAATGACACATACACTCCAGCCTCTCTCTCTAAACCACCTCACAGATATAAACTACTAGATGTTGCAGAATTTTCTAAAACTTAATGAATCTAATTTAGAAATAATCCTTTTTGGCCACCTGACTCCACTGAATTGATTCACCAATGTTAAGCCAGTAGCAGAAACTTGGGTTTATTTTTTGATGCAAATTTGGGTTTTGACAAACAAGTTAAGAGAGTTGTTTCTTTCAGCTAAGGAATATTTTCCTTTAGTGATCTGGAAAAAGTCATCCATGCTTTTATCTCTTCTCACTTGGACTACTGCAATTCTCTGCATTCCTGCCTTAAGTCCGTGCCAAAAATCCCTCTCTCATGGTTACCTTGGTTACCTGATAGTTTTGGAATTGATCTTAAGATTTCACTGGTGACTTTTAAGGCATGGATGGGTCTACCACCAAGATATATCACAGATAGGGATGTAACAAAAGATGATGAAAGATGATATGCATCGTGGAGTTGAAAAAATGTTTAGGATTTCAGCCGCGGCCCAATATCTAAGAAATTACATTCAGAACGGTCTTTTCTCTTTTGCTTTGTTTGAACACTAAATAGCGCAAGGCTAGCAAGTTTTAGCTTGAGTCATCACACTGGTGTTTACATTTGTTTTTATTTTTCCTCAGATATAAGTCATAATCATACTTCTTGCTCAAGATATTGATCAAACCATGAATCCAGTATCGTGTATCGAACAAAACCACGAGCTGAATGTATTATTACATCCCTAATCACAGACCTTTTAACCCCATATGACCCCGTATGTGTGTGTGTGTGTGTGTGTGTGCGCGCGTGCGCCCGTCCGCGTGTGTATATTTCCATGCAAGTAAATGCTTTGTTCTGATCAACTAACCCTCGCTGGATTTCCATTACACCAAACACATCCATATGGACCATGTCCCACTGGCCCTTTCTGACTCCTCCTTAGCCACACAAGTGTGTATTACTGTGTTGACAACTGAAGCTCAGAAAACTTTAATATGAGAGCCCCACTGTCTCTTATCATTGAATTAAAATAAGAAAAATGAATGAATGGTGATTTGCCCCATCTGCATTCACTCATACTGAGATCTCAAAAGACTGCTGTTATTTGTTTTCCATTCTCCCCAGAGCAGGGATTAAGATTTGATTATAAGTATTTATCAATTAGAGCAAGTTAAATGGAAGCAAGAGCCTTGTTTGGCAGGATTAATACAGCTTTAGTTGCCGTCTTGTTTCTGTGGGATGGGAACGACCCACTTTCACTCTTCAATGTCTAATCAGTCAACCCGAGATGCTTATTCTTCCATAACCACGAGGGCAACACAAGTGGTAAACATCTAATTTAAAGAAAGGATGATTATTGAAGATATTGAATATATTTTCAGACAGTAAGGACTGTTTGAAGCCTGTCTTGTGGTTGAACGTCTGAGCACAGATGTTCATGTGAACTAACTTCTAATCATAGACAGCAAGAGGGTTCACAACCCCTGGAGGGTGGTCCTGTCCCCAATCTTGTTGTATAAGCTGGAATCTGTTGCCGGTGCAAAAAAGTTGATATCAATACGCACAGCTGGATGTGGTGCAGTGAAAGGTATAAAAAAAGGTATAAAAAAAACATTAGACAGAGAGGAGTTGTATATTTCTACGGTGGATTTAGACATCAGTAACACAGTATATAGATGGGAGATGTCATAGGTTGCTACAGTACCTCTTGCCTATAAAATGACTAGTTTACTGAAAAAGGGTGATCATGAGGTAACTTGCACAGATGTTTCTCTGGCATTAATTCATTGATGAGTTGAATGTTGATTTTGTTCCAGGTTGAAAAAAGACCAGACTCTATCAAAGGCATCAGTAAATTATTTCTAGCATTTACATCCCTGTAATTGTTCTTATCTAGATGTTTGTTTCATTTAGATTAGATTCAACTTTATTGTCATTGCACAGAGTACTGAGACAACAAAATGCAGTTTGGCATCTAACCAGAAGTGCAAATAGCAGTAAAGTGCAGAGTATGTACATATATATAGTGTTAATATAAATATTATTAAATAAACAGTAAGGGATAGATATGAATATGCTAAGATATATACACCCATGAATCAAATCAAATCAAATTTATTTGTGTAGCCCTTAATCACCGTTACAGTCTCTAAGGGCTTCACAGTGCCCAACATGTGAAAACAATAAATGGTTAGTAAACGACATCCCCCAACCTTAGACCCTCACAGAGGACAAGGAAAAACTCCCAAAAAACCTTTTAGGAAAAACCTTGGGAGGGGCTACTCAGAGAGGGATCCCCCCTACCAGGACGGTTGGGCGTGCAATAGATGCCGAGTTTGGGCAAGCAGCATATACAGAGTTCAGAGAATCCCTTTTTGCTGTCTAATCCGTCTAATCCGTGTCATGTTGGTGGTATAGAATC
>CABFOQ010036311.1:107001-119840 GCA_900660455.1 Gephyroberyx darwinii
CAGCTTTAATCAAATCAAATCAAATCAAATGTATTTGTACAGCCCTTAATCACCATTACAGTCTCTAAAGGCTTCACAGTGCCCAACATGTGAAACAATAAATGGTTAAAAAAAACTCCCACAAAACCTTTTAGGAAAAATGGAAGAAACCTTGGGAGGGGCTACTCAGAGAGGGATCCCCCTACCAGGACGGTTGGGCGTGCAATAGATGCCGAGTTTGGGCAAGCAGCATGTACAGAGTTCAGAGAATCCCTTTTTGCTGTCTAATCCGTCTAATCCGTGTCATGTTGGTGGTATAGAATCCAAATCATCCAGGAGAACTATCTCGAAGAATGCTGAGATCAGCTTGATTTCCCAGTTGCAGTTTCCCTTTGCTGAGTGAGGATGTTCTATGCACCATCCTCCAGGCTTTGAGATTTT
This sequence comes from Gephyroberyx darwinii, assembly GCA_900660455.1. Classification (NCBI taxonomy): domain Eukaryota; kingdom Metazoa; phylum Chordata; class Actinopteri; order Trachichthyiformes; family Trachichthyidae; genus Gephyroberyx; species Gephyroberyx darwinii. The sequence goes on from CABFOQ010036311.1 coordinate 107,422, forward strand.
CATTTTTACGACCGCTCTTCTATCCCAAGCACAGTGGCAGTAAAGTGAGGGAAGTAGGTGATGATAGTGTTCCTTCTGGGACCACCCCTCTGTGTGCATATGTCTGAAGAGATAGATGTTCACCACTAAACCCACCCATAAAGCATCAGCCCCAGCTTAGTATCCCAGCTTGTCACACTATATGGGAGATAACTCGTTATCCAACTTATAACTTTGACAACTTTTTTAAAATTTTCCTGCGACTATGTAACAAGCCCAACATGCACAGATACCGTGTATAGACAGAGTGATTAGTTTCCTTTGCTGACTTTGAAGTTCCTGTCTGTTTATGACACCCGGTATTAGTTTCCTGACCATTTTCCATCGAGATTTGAGAGAAAATGTGTCTATGTGTGTAAGAGTACAACAAATACATCAAGAATTGAGACTAACATGGCAATACGTTGTGTTTATAAGCATTTGTATCGGTGATTCAGCAAGGAAATCACAATGACTGTTTTAATTTTTGAAGCCTTTGTTCTAAATCTCAGACTTTGTACAGGCTTGCTTTAGCAAGGCTCACTAGGGAGGTTGCCCACTGCTTGCAGCACTGAATGACATCATAGCTCCCAGTGAATCCCAGAGCTGCATGACTGAGTGGAGGTTTGAAAGATAGGCGGGGGGAAAGGGCCTGCAGCAGAAAGTATAGTCTCCCACGCCACCCCAGTCCCAGTTAGACCAGACCACATGCCACCCAGTGCAGCCAAGCCAGGCCACTCTAGCTTCCCCCCCGGGCAAACAAAGACCCCTTTCAGGCCAGTCCCTACTGTGATCATGCAGAGCAGAGGCAATCTGTTCCTCTTGGCTGCTCACTGTGAAGTGACCCAGCCTTTTCCTTGCTACAACGTTGTTGCTTTGTGCAATGCTCGACCAGCCAGGCTGATTCTGCTGTTTGATTTTTCTGCTTGGTCCATCTTGGAAAAGGGCACAAAGATGAGCCTTCCACTCAACTATCTGCAGCAATGCATCAACATATTCAATGTGATCTTTGAGAGGCACCATGAAGACATCTAATAAGTTTCTTAGCTTTACAAGTTCCATAGCTCTGTAGAGTGCGTGGGAGATCTTGATGTTGACTCTCTTAGTAAGGAAGTAAGAAAGTGGGACAATAGCTAAAGTTAAAGAGCTCTTTGATGGTATTGTGTGTCCATCCTGACCTCACTTTGATAGCTTAGGATTCTCCAGGGCCAGGATACTGTTTGTCTGACTGATGAGGTCTGAGCAGTGCTGCCTGGACCAGCATGCACCTGCACTTCCATCACCCCTCCAGGGTGATGTCACAGCCACAGTCTGTCAGTAAGCTGCCTCCCCTCCCTGTTTACCTGCAGCACAAATCCACTGGCCCCATTCAGTCACTCTCAATAGCTAAGGTGTTCAAAATGCCTTGCCCTACAAATAAAAGCCTTTCCTACCGAGTCCCCAAGTCATTTTATCATTATTAGGAAGCTATTTTTTCACATAAGACCCGACAAGAGAATGAACATTTCAGCTCCTACAAAACAATCTATTAAGTTATCATTAGACTTGACAGAGATAGTGCACATTCCCTCTTTGATTATTAAGTAGTTAAAGTGAAATCATGCTACTTTATATGTTATAATAATGTCTGTTGTGGGAAATGTCACTGCCAGTCTACAGAACAGTAAAGGCCGAGTTATACTTCTGCGTACGTTTACGCGGAGCTATGCAGAGAAGGATTTTATGGGTAAGTGTAGCCCCAAGATGCTCGCAGATGGGTAGACCCCCACACCTCCCAAACCTCAACAATGCGTTGTGCGTAGCTCTGGCCGTGTATGTCAACCAAACGCTGATTGGTTGAGCAGGGCAGTATAGCCGGTAGCGTTGGGGCTACACGTTAATGCTACGTGCAAGTATGTTTGCGAACACCAATGCGGACGTCTGCGGACGACACCTGCGCATGTACGCAGATACGCAGAAGCATAAATCAAGCATTACTACTGAGTTTAGTGCCTCTTTTGAAGTTTTGCGCTTGCTCCAGGAGACCATTTAATTCTACTGTATTGACAGGCTTTGTGACATTAAAACCTTCCTCTCTCTTTATACTTAAGTCTTTGGATACTGACCTATTGTGAAAGATAATCAATAGCGGAGTAAGATGCATTTGTCAGGATATTGACTTGTTTGGTTTTCGACATCTACCTCTCTGTTCATTTGCAAAGACCCAAAGACCGAAGATAGATGAAAACCTGACATAGCCCAATGCCAATTTCTTTTTCCCACGCCACACTGCTGAGTATCACAGCATTTTAAATGTGTCAAGAAGGACAGCAATACATGAATGATGGATGTTTTTCATTTAGCATGAATTAAATTTTCATGCTCACGTTCCACTATCACTATCCTCATCCCAATAATGTAATTATTGGATCTGGAAAACTTGTCTTGAGCTCTAGGATAAGGATGAGAAAGGCACTAAATTCTCAATTAAATGACATTCATTTTTAGTATCTGTCCTGGTCAATGGCTGCTGTCTTTTCTTGAGAGCAGTAGCTTCTTATCGCTGCAATTATGGTCAGAGGAGGGTTTTAAAAAGGGCAATACAAGAGATCTCTATTTTTGGTCACACTGACAGACTACTTTTTCCACTGTGGTGTTATAGTACTGTGGTGGAGAATCTCATTATACCCAGTGAAGTGAAGGACTCTGTCAGATGCTGCTTTGGAAATAGGAAGATGCAGCCTTGTTGATTTGAAATGTAAAATTTGGTATGCACAGAGAAGAATGAGAGAGCGAAGAATTACATAGTAGTCTGTACAAATGGTGCTGTCATTGCTGTGTATGACTGGCCCAAGATGTAGTTTTTCATCTCATGGTGAAAGACAAAGATACAGAATATTCTCATCACTCCATGTCTCATAGCACCAATCATTTCTGGTGTATTGTCATATGTGAACATTGTTCTAGGGTGGCTAATTTTAATTTTAAGGAGAAATGTACCTTTTCATCTACCATGTTGGCACACTCAAATCTTTTTCTCACATTGTGTGTTTTATTTTATCATTCATGAGCAATTTACAAAATAAAATAATGTTCAGTACAGGCTCATTTTTTGTTACGCTTGTTTTGTAAAATGGCAAAAATGTGAAAACTTAAAAAATTCCATCTTAAAAGATAAATCTTAAAACAAGTATCACAAATAATGACATCATGATGTAATGTTATAGAAATAATAACACACTAAATATAAGGGAAAAAAGGCAAGCCTTTGTACACATCTTCGAAATATCTTTTATGCTTTCAGTAGCAATTATGTCATATCAAAGCCACACAAAAGACCAGCGTGGGCAAACATCAAGAGAATAAAGCACAGTCTTGTTCAGTGTAAGATATGTGCAACTGAGTTGTCATACCGTGGCTCCACAACAATGCTGAATCATCTCAAAAGCAACCAGCTCTTTCTACAAGTGAGGAACATGGACTTAGCCAAACAAGCAGGACAACATTTATGCAAGCTCTTCAGAAGTGTGAACTGGGAGAATCTCTGCCCTCATTTCCTGCATGATTGCTAAAGATCAGTACAGTGGAGGGTAGGGTTGGGCAATGATGTACATCCTTCCATTAACTGATCGTCATCACTTATATCATACGGTATGCCCCGTTGTTGGGGGACTGGCACATTAGCAGGATGTGAGAAGGTGTCTTTCCCACTTGTTCATGGAATAGTAAGTTAATACCTACAATGTGAAGAATTGGACTATATTGAGGCCCATAGATACAGATGTGTTGGGCTCAATTTTGTATATGTAAGTGTGTGTCTATGTGTACTTGATTGGCTGTGTGTGTTCATCCTAAGGCCCAGGTGCTGGGTGGCCTCCTGAGGCCTGTTCCACAAAGCAGGTTTAGAAAAGTGGAGATTAATCTCGCAAGCCCGGTTTGAGTTAACCTAACAAGTCAATCGGGGCTAAAGCGGTTCCACAAAGCCGAATTCAAGCTACCGTGATCTGGCTAATCCAAGCCAGGTTCAATCCAGATAATTGCGTGTGCACAGTTGTACACGGTTTATTTGAGCAGCCCGAGAGGTCGATCATGGATCTGATCGATTCATCATGGTGAAAAATTACGCTGAAGACAGAGCCGCAATGTTCACGGCCACTGAGCAGCGACTTTTAGTGGAGGTCTATGAAGAATTCAGGTATATTATAACTAAAAAGGGAAATACAATTGCCATAAATAATGGGAGAGAGAAAGCTTGGCAACAAATTGCTGATCGATTGAATGCCTAAGTAATTGTTGAATTAAAATAAAAATTGTTGAATAGCTGTGCTTAAAATATTATACATGAAACCATCCCATATATGAAACAATATATTTTATATTTTGCAATTCTTCTGTTAAATATGAGACTATCTATGGCCATAATTTATGTAGCAAAGGCTATACATAACGTTTCATGTTATTACAGTCATTGTACGTTGTACTTGACACTGTACAATGTGTCTCACACACTGAGTAAGAGTCTCATGCTCTACTGACTGAACTGTCTGGGCTGGACATTATTATCATCATATTTTTATTAAACAGGTTTCCATGCTGGAAATTGATTGGCTGAAAGCGTGTTCTATAGTGACTGTAAATCCCATACAGTAACAGTTAATGCATCTCCTAGCAACCGTGGAAACAATTTCACATATATTCACAAGACACTTTCTTATTTCAATGAATTTGCTAAATAAAAATAATTTAGAAAATAAAATAATACTGTGTCATCAAATAATTCTTTCTATAAGTTTAATGTTTATTTATGTTAAGTTAAATTAATGTTACACTTTATGTCCGATAGTGTAAGGTATAGGGTAATAGTGTTGAACATTAGGATGGCGGAACCTTGTTTGAAAAACATTGCGTTCCAGTCGGATCAGTGATACGGGAATACCGATTAAGCTTCAGCCTGATAACTAGCCTGCCTCGCTAGTTTCGAAGCATAGGTTGCCAGAGCAACTCAGCTTGAACTATGTTGAGCTTGCTTTGTGGAACCGAATAAACCCGAAAATGAGCCAGACTAAGTGAAATAAGCCTGGCTAATGTGGTAAACTCACTTTGTGGAACACCCCCCTGGTCTTTTCCGTCTGTGTGATTGTGTGTGTGCACTGATGGGGGAATACCTCAAAGCAGCCGGGTGGACAGTTTTTCTCTTCCTGTAATTCCCAAATTTCAAATACTCTGTTTTTCTCCGCTGAGCATTTCAAATATTACTGGAAGGCTTCATCGAATTGTCACAATATGGTTACTGATGTGTGCTGCTTCATAATCTTGTCTTCCCCTTTCATCTGTACATTTCATTTTGTCAGAAATTGTTTCTGTCTGTTCTAGTACCCTTGTTATCATTTCCTTTTCATCTACTGTCATATTTTGTTACCCTGTAGAGTTGGAATAAATTACTAATCATATTGAAAAAAGAAAATTCGCAATCTCCCCACTAATTTCTGTTGACACTTCCTGAATATCATTTTACTGGCTTTGCAAATATCTGTCTTGTTTGTTTTTATCTTTTGTTGCAAGGCAACAGCTAGCACCGTCTCAATTAAGACTTCTGTGATCACGTCTTCAGTTCCTTAGGCAAGGCGAGGTCGGCACCTCGTGCTTCGGGGAAATCAAATCTGAGCTCACTTTTCCCTCGCTTGGAAAGTCAGTTTGCTGTTAAAAGGGATGTTAAAAGTTAATGTATTGATATTTGACTCAAACAATAACAAAAACATCACGTTTTCTAAGATTTTAATCTCTCCACCCAAGCTCTGGCACACTCAAATCAATACCTTATGTAAGCTACGTGGGAGACAGCTGAAGGTGTTTTTGAGCCTCTGTTACTTAAGAAGAACTAGAGCTATGTTTACATTGTGTGTGTTCTACTTTTGTTGAAAGGGCATTGAAGAATAGGGGCCTGAGTCCATCGGGCAGCTCGTTTTTTAGCCAGCAGCAACTTGATTCTTGTAAGAAGTGCTGGTTATGGCTGCTGCTGTTGCTATGAGACTATTGAAAACCTGTTTGAAGCACAGCCCTCTTTTGCTAAAAAATGAAATATTTTCAACTGGTAGCGCTCAGAGAAATGAGCAATAAAATCATACTAAGCCGTCTGTCATGAGCATGCAATAATGCGTCATTTCTATTGAAACAATTAGAAAAAGAAGCCTGCGCTGTAACAGTACATTGGACATTTGGACGTATTGTAAGGCAGCTCTCCTCCCCTGGCTCTCTCACTGTCTACTGCTGTCTGTTCAGCTTACGAGGGAAAATCTTTTCACACAGCATGTATAACAGGGAGAGAAAAGGCCATGTTTGTCCCTCCGGGTATGTGTTAAGTGTTAGGAGGTTGAGGGAAGTGGTTCTGGGAATCTGCTCAGAATGGCAGTGATTGGTTTGGAAAGGGCACAACTCTGCTCACATGACAGAATGTGTTTGTAGTGACTGAATGTCTGTTGGAAGCTGAAGGACGCAGTTAATCAGCAGGGCTACGGTGAGTCAGCTTGGTGGGTGTGCTCTTCTCACCTGCTCAGCGCCACTACTTTGTCATCTCCTCAGTCACTAACAGACATATTCCTGCTTTGTCTTCCCATGTATTTCTATTGGATAGCCAGGGGCTTGGGACAATCACTACCATGTCTCCCCTGGGGATAACAAACTAAGCTGCCTCAGAGAGAAATGGAAAGGCAGCAGAAATAATTCTCACAATTGCCTTTGAAAGTTCTATTTTTGCTCCACTTTTGGGGTTTTATCCTAAGAGGCTTAATTTATATTAGCCCTACAATCAGATTGCTCTCAAAATACCAGCTTTTAATTAAGCTTGCAAACCAATTAAGTGATGCTCTCTTCGTGGCAGTCGTTTTCCCCTTGGTTAACCTCAGACAAGGTTAGCTGCAGAGGCGTGGACTGTGACTGTGCTCAGATTTGCAAGCCTCTAGTTTAAAGTTGCTGCTACAGGCATACTGGGCTAATAAGGCTGTGTGGGTCGCCATGCCATCTCATTGAAAACTGTCAACCACTCCACTCACATCACTCTCAAGTGTCATGTTATTGCTGGCCGTCTCCTGTGTTCTGTGTTACCACTGTACCACATTTTGCAGTACATGACAAAAGACGTTAAGTATCCTGCTGCGTGCCAAGGGGTTTGGAAATTGCTAACTTTAAAAGGTACTGTAATGTCAAATGTATGGGGATAAAAGGCGTAAAAGGTGCAGTGCTAAATTCAGATGTTTCAGATTCAGATCTACTTCAATTTGGCTCAGATTTTGCAATGTCAACATTATATTTTATTATTTGAATTTTCAAAGAGAGCATTACACATACAGTAGTGTGCAAAAGGCTTAGGCACTTTTCTTTCTTTTGATATTTAGAAACTTTTCATTTAATTATTTTTGCAAGCATCTTCGCTTTACAGATTTTTTTTTATATATGCCTAAGATTTTTGCACATCACTGTATATGATACCGAAATAAATGTAATGTTTGCATCTATTTACACAGCCCAGCTTGCTCTGTAGAACCTAATATGGGAAAACGCCCATGAGAGGGTATTGGTTTTCAAATATCTGGGTCTCATCTTATGTCACATACTGTATGTACAATATAAATCTACTCTACTTCATGAAGCTTACCTTCAAAATGTCTTGTGAAGTTGGATGCAGAGTTTTTTAAGGGTATATAAATGTGGAGAGCTCAATAGATCTTGTAAGACATTGACAGTGGTTAGTACCATAACCTTTTAAGACGAGATAGCACAGACTTGCCTTGGGATCAAGTTAGATCTGACATTTTGTTAGGCTGATGGTCAGTTGCGCTGTCACTTGATGTACTTTTTGTCAGATTTAAACATTTGATCAATGAAAATGCTTTAGCTTTAACAGTCTCAAGGATTAAGCAATAGCGAGACCTCTCCTTGAAGCCTCATAAGTGACACCACAATAAATCTCTCAAATAAGCTGTCGCTCCAGATCCCCAGCCAACAACTCAACAGCACTTTTAAGCTTGTCCTGCCTAGCTGTTTGGTTACCAAGTACAGCAGCGTGGGTCGGAGACAGCAAGCGCCCTCGCCTTCATAGTATAACTCTTCATGGCTGTCACACTAAATAATCAACAAGAATAACACGGTCTGAAAGAAATTACTCTACTTGCGATTGTACCGAAAATACTTTGCGAAAATTGAGTACTGAAGGGATAGTAGAAAGCTGATTAACCATCTCAGAAGGACAGAGTGGAGTGTGTCATGGCCAAAGATTACATCATATTGAATTAGATCAAACAAAACAGAGTTCAGAGATTTCAGGAACATTGCTCTGTTCAATCAGTTTGATTAAAGGATTAATAGTGAGAGGCTTTGCTGTATGTGTTGCGCATGTATTCTGAAAGAACATCTCACTGCTTATTGACCGACTTTTAAACTTGTGACACAACCTTTACTTTTGCAAAGTCAGTTCATGTTTTGACTTGCAGTCTTACCAGGATGATTTTCAATAGTTTTTCAAAATTGTCTGAGACAGACTTATTTGTATGGTAAGAAGTATTGGGATGATATTTGTGGAATAGCTGTGAGTGGGTTTGATTTACTGTAGCATTTTCAGTGGTGGGTCCCTACTACTACATGTTGAACGAATGGTGCCGGGAAGGGGGAAGGCCTAATGTTAAGAAACAGATGTCAAATTGTGTTGCATTATCACTTGGCCACTCTGTCGCTTATAACACACCACAACGTCCTCTTGGATTTATCAAAGACGGCTCAGTTTTAGAGGGCAATGAAAAGCTCAATGGCATTGAACTGGCCTTTTGTTTCTGAGTAGCCGATCCCTTTGTGTGTGACCAATAAGATAATTTCCTAATTTCCCCTGTTATAGTGAAGCCTGGTATTCATGAACACTCCTCTTCATTTTTCGTCTTAACACAACCCCTGATAAACTCTGTTGTTAAGATGGATATAGGAAACAGAACACAATTAGTAGACAAAAATGTCAAGCTCTAACTTTCTGTATATGTGCAATGAATTCATAATAAACAACGTCTTGGGAATAATAACTCATATAACGATACCATTTCTTTGATTACCCGTAATATGCTTCCTACCGTGACATTTCTACCGTGACATTTGATGCCTCATTAAGCTCCACATCTACACAGTGGCTTATTTTAGATATGTTTTCTTCGAGGAGAGGAACTTTTTGTGTTGGTGTCATCCTGTAAGTGATGCTGAGCTTTGTGGTTGAAGGTCAGGCATGGATCTGACAGTAATCACACTGTGTGGGCTGGGGATGATAGAGATAAACCAAACACCTCTTTCTCCCTCACCCTTTCTCTCTTTCATTCACCCTCTCCCTTTCTCTTTACCCCGAGCTTACTTTGTCCAGCTTGTATTGATGCACTACACAAAGCAATGTAATGTAATGCACATTGTGTCTGATTAAATACATTGAAAGGTAATTGTGCCGAATGGGACATAGAGAGTGATGAGAGGATGAAGCTGACTAAAATGCCATCTTCCACCAATGTGATAGACAAGTCTCATTAAAGAGAGGGCGTTCTGTCAAGGCAATTGGCAGCCTTTTGTTCCAGCACAGGCTGCTGAGCACCAGGATGTGAATGTTGACTGTTGATCAATCTATTAGTGTGTATTATTTCTTCTATATAGTACTAGTTACAGCAGAGCAACAGCAGAGCAACATCATAGGTCTGTCCTACTCCCATCTGGGTCTACTGTCGCAAATCATGATTATAACAGATTTAAGGACATGCTCTCCAAAACTGCTTGCAATCCAGGAAACCTAATTTTTAATGGATTGGAGGGGAGTGAAATTGCATAACAAGTATTATCCTTTTCCACAAATATATCTTAAATAGGCACGATACAAAGCTTTTAAAAGCTCACCAGTCCCAAATCCTCCCAAAAAAATATTGTACTTAACCGCTGTGAAAACCAGAAAGGAGATAATATTAGAAAGGTTTGGCACACTGAGGCTGTATCAGTGCAAAATGAAATGTGGCCTGAGATGTATGTTCAGTGGAGAGGTGTGACATCTCCCCAAATGATTCCCTGCTTTCCTGCAGGCACAGGGAAATTAATAAGTTACTCAATGAGGATTTCTGAGTCATGAGTCCTACAGCCCACCAGTGATGGATTTCATTGCCAGCTCAGCTCTAATAGCTTTTCTGTCTCATCTCTCAGCTGCACATATAGCTGAGACTTGTGGGTACAACCATTTCAAAATAGAGTCCATGCAGAGCTAGTTTTTTTGTAGCTTATATCATTGCTGTGATAACACAGATGTACACCACACAACCACTGGAACACACTTCTCTTTTGTCAATCAAATATTTCTACACACTTATTTCACATCAGGAGACTAGATTTGTAAGTTTGAACACAAGCTTTAATGGATAATCAATAAGGTGATCATTGGCGGTGGTTCTAGTTGAAATCAAAGTTTATGGGTTAAAGGAGAACCCTGTGAATCTCTGATGGGCGGGAAACTACCCCCCCTGTAGACTGATCTTCCATAGGCAGAATGGATCTGCTGACGACCAACTGGAGTCTGGCACTGGTGGTGTTGGGTGGGGGGGCGCAGCGGCAGGGACCTGTATATATGGGGCATCGGTATATATGGGGCAGGTATATGTATAGGGATGTGGCAGTTTGTAATTGGTTCCCCTAGAGGGAGGAAAAGGAGTGTCCTCGCTTAAGGGGCTGATTGAACAACAAGCAAGGCCGATTTCTGCCCGGAGTAGCAATAAAGTAGATATATACGAGATAGTCTTACACTAAGCTTCATGTGTTGAAAATGTGTTTTTTTACTGGCCCTCTGCCATACCCACCTTTTCTTCTCTTTGTCTTCCTTCTGTACTCACCCAGACAAAATGTATTTTTGGAGTTATTCCTCCACTGCACAATAGTTACATTTTCTCACTAAAAAGTGTATCAAATCCCCCCAAAACAGAATACACACAGCACAATGGGTGTCGTTCTTGGGATTAGCATAGAAACACTACTTAATTTATTGGCATCTGCACAGCTCAGATGGTGTTGCGCCAGTTTGGTCTCCCCCAGTGGAGTGCAAGGCTGTCGGGCAATGACTCAGAGTCTCTAATCCAGACTGCATCAACCCCTCAGACCTGACATTCTTTCTCATCCACTGCTGTCTGTCACTGCACGCAGTAGTATCATGACTACATCTAGCTTTGCTCACGATGCATTTAAACAGCCATGCACATTAGTAACTCATGCACACGTTGACGAATGTCTGCCATTTATCATCCAGTAATCCAGAAATCCAGTAGTGCAATACTAATAAGCATTGCACTACCTTTTAAGATAGTGCCTTTTCATCACTCTCAATTTCAGAAATGGCATTTTAGAATATCACACCTTAACAGAAACCGTTGCCAGGCATGTTTAGTGTGAGAGGTCACTGTTAAAAGCAGCACGACATGGTCTGTTGATGGTCTTGAGGTATAGATCAGGTCCACAGTCTGTTTCAGCCCTGTGCTTTTTTTCTTCTTTTTTATAACAATGGGGCAACTAGTTCAATGAGCCCCAGCCTCATCCTGTTTGCCAAAACTACCCCCCGTCAGGCAAAGGCAGCTGTAGCCTACCAGGCAGTTCTCACCACTGGCCCTTTCTCCAGCCTCACGTTTGTAAAATATGCATGGACACCCACTGGGCCTAATTGTTCCAGTACCATAGTACCCTCTGTTTGGCTTTATTGCCACTGATACTGTGCTGATAATGTGAGAAGCTTTCCTCTGAAGGCACACATTCTCTGGCTTCATCTCACAATCTCCTCCTGACTGTACTGATGAACTCTGATTGCCAACCTGTGTCAGAGATTTTCATCTGTGCGCTTCTTGACACTTTGAATTTTCCTCCTATTTTTCACACTGTATTTAAACTGTATTTAAACTGTCCTTTTGTTGTTACTTAAAGAATATGCTGACAGAAATAAAACAGTTGGTAAAAGCATTGTGTCTCCTTCACTAAATTGCTGCCGTCAGATCTTTAATGAAAACCAACAGCGCACAAGAGATAGGGCAGGAAAAAAAAACGGCTTTCTGGGGAAGATGGGCATTCAGTGAGACACGGTTATCTTCTGACTGTCAAACTGTAATTTCCCTCCTGAATTCAAAGTCTTTTTTTGTTGAAGAAAAATATTTCCCAGCCCCGGGCTGTCCTATTTTTGTCTAGACGGGTGATTGAATCTGAAGCCACAGTAGAATAGATCATTTGGGAATGGCCTTACTACATCTTACCTTTGATATGTGACACTCCATATGATGAAAGGAACTTCCTATGATTCCCAATAGTTTCCAACAATTCTCCAGAACATACAAACTTGTGTGTGTGTGTGTGTGTGTGTGTGTGTGTGTGTGTGTGTGTGTGTGTGTGTG
>CABFOQ010036311.1:119860-144043 GCA_900660455.1 Gephyroberyx darwinii
ATATACAGTATATATATATGTGTGTGTGTGTGTGTGTGTGTGTGTGTGTGTGTGTGTGTGTGTGTGTGTGTACGTGTGTGAAAAATCCACCCCAAAACAATTGGCGATGTAACTTGCATTTCTGGGTCCATTGGTATTTTTTTAATTACTGTGATTAATTGACCATTGAGGCTACAGTGCAGTTTAATTGGAGAAAAAACGCACCAACGTTCAACAGTCACACTGGGAGAAATCCATCATAGAAGAGGAAGAGACACCAATTTCTATATCGACATGCAACGCAGTGACAAGGCATGTTGTGTTTTACACAACATGCCTTGTTGTCATGGCCTCTCATGGGCCATGACTCTCACTTTTCACTGGTAACAACAGCGAGGCTACTGCTATTGCTCTCTCCACCTCCACATAAAAACCAGAGTGAAGTTAGGATATTAGATATTAGATAGATATTCAGTGTATATTTGTTTTTCTACCTTCAATAACTTGTCAAGCAAACAAAGAAAACCACATTCATGAATATATTTGTGATTACTGAAAATTTACAACCAATGGTTTCAATATTTGAGAAAATATTTTCCTACTGTATACAAACACGTTCAAATTTCAATAGTTTCCCATGTGAACTGGAGGCTGCATAAGAAAAATGTCTTCCCAAATATTGAAAAAGTGGTTGTAAATTGTTCTTCCTCTTTCAGTCATCACACATATATTCATTCATGTGATTTTACTTTTTTGCTTTACAAGTTATTGAAGGTAGAAAAATGAATATCCAGGGAAAGTGAGTACAAAATAATCACAGATTGGTGATATCTAACAGTATAAGAGTATCTGAGGGTGGAATTGTCCTCTAAGGCAGGCTAATGTGAGGCTCGATGTCTCCAGAGCCTAGGACCAGTGTTGAGCAGAGAGGTGATGACAGGTCACATCACCTAGTGGGGTGTTTGATAAATGGGCATAATGGACTTCACCACCATGGAATATGTCTTGTTTCTTTGCCATTTTCAGGCATCTGTCTGTGGGTAGCAAGGTTTGGCCTATTGGTCATAGCCAAGTGTCCGTGTGGTCCACAACATTAGGAGGCTAAAATAAAATTCCAAACAATACCCTTTGTAAACGAGCACTTTCTTGTTCTTATCTGTATCGTTCCCTCAGGGGAAACACACCCAACCAATCAAAAAGCTTGACTTGGCTAAAGGAGTGGGCTCTGCTTTCTCTGTGTCCTCAGTATATCTAGTATGTCTGAATGTCATGGATAGCATGACACTAGCCTCTGTGGTCAGAGTTTGGTGAGAAGCTCTTTCCCTTACAGCTCTGCCTATTTCAACACCTTAGTAAGTGCCATGCAAGCATTGTGGGGTGGAATTTAAGTCTTCCTTCATCTCATCCATATGTATATGGTGCACACGTCTCTAACGTAACAGCTCCTGCAGTTTCCCCGACTTTCCAAATTTCGCCAACAGAAACATGCACACACAGCACCTTGATAGCGCGTATTGACAGATAGCTTCGGAAATACAAACCCAAAAGTAGTGGTGGTGCGACAGTATTCCCTGTTGCCTCAGGCCCAAAGCACTCGGAGGATCCATTACTCGACAAGGCAACACAAGTAAACTGCACATTTGCCAGCAGGACACAGTGATAAAACTTGATTGCTGCTGTAATTTGAAGTAAAAACAACACAATAAAGTGAGCAAAAACAGGCAAAGGCAGGAGAATGCTTGATTATCTACACTTGATTTTTCTGGCTCTTCTGATGAAGTCACTTCTAGCAGGCATATGCTTTGCTAGACAGACACACTTCTTTTCTGTGTGACTGTAGAGTGGACCCACTGAGGAACTTGGTGTCAGTCAGCCAGAAATAGCTGTCAAGATTAAAGCTTGACATAGATTACCTGAGGGACATAGTTGGTGATACTGTGTCACATGAAGCGATTCTGATGTACCGTTGCTGTACCAACTGCATTCACTTTACAATTTGTTGCCCACTCGCTGTATTGCTGCCAAAATTTCTCTCTCTGTGCCTTTAGTTGTTATGATAAGGCACTCAGTGTACTGTAGATCAGACTCTAAACCATTGCTGCTACACCACCTGTATGGAGCAACAGCTACCACAGATTGTTGTCTCTTGGTTTGTGTTCACAATTGACTATTGCCGCAAGTCCATTCATTCCTATGCAATTTTGATGGAGCGACAACACCGCTGTTGGCAGCAGAGTGATGGATACGTTGGAAAAATATAACCTTTTGTGTTGTTAGGGTTTAACCAAAAGTTGTAATCTTGCCTGGATTTGTACTTTTAATACAATAAATATCTCAGTAGAAAATGTAATATTTCACTCTAAACTAACCATTTCAAATTGAAAAAAATGTCTGTTATTTTGGTGAAAATGATAATGTTATGTAGGTGGTCTGTGTATGACAGGCTGTTACTTTACTTTGCTTAATGCTGTATTTTCTTTTTTTACGTTTTGCAAACCGACCATTGCTACAGATTCAATTGTGAACGTGACGTAAGAGCAGTGCACAGACTGGCAGACTAGCAGGCTGACTGACTGGCTGTCGAAAGGGAAAACGATGTTGAGCTCCATTTCCTAGAATGGGCACCCTATGGCTATTTTAGACCTCTCATGCTGAGAAGAGGGGCCCTCCATGGTGCCACTTCACCCTTTCCATTGTCTCCAGAGCCCCAGGAAAGATCACTTACCAGTGGTGAATCCAGCCATAAAAATGCAGAAAGCTGTTTAGCCCTGGAGACTGGCTGCCTGTGCATGCACGCGTGAGAGGCCCACTGCTGCCCCTGCGTGTCAACGCTCTAATGGAGGCCCAAGGGAGATGCAATTCCCTCAATAAATGATTCAGAGAAATGAGACTTTCACAGAATGCAGCCCTACCATGTTATGACAAGGGAAAATCTTGAGAGGGTCAGCACGTTTCCTCCTGCTCCTGTCGCTAAATGATGAATAATAATGAAATTAATAATAGCCTGAATAGTTGGAATAAAGATTGACTCATTTCATACATCAAAGGGTGTGGGTAGTTCAACACTTGAGAGGGATGACGAAGCTGAGGACGTAATATTAGGATTCAGCGCTCAGAGACTGATAAAGGTTGCCTTTGGATTTTCATATTCAATGTAACTCTTTTAGATTTCTTACATTGTCATAATAAATGATTTGTTTACAGCCCCGTCAGTTGTGTCAAGTTACTGATAATGATACGTATGATACATACATGATACGTGTCATTTTTTAATATGTTTTGAGCGCTAAGGGTCTTGGCATGATGCCTTGGCATTTAGCTGAATAGAATAGCTTCCATTTATTCATGTTGTTTATCATAACTCACATGTGACCCATTCAAACTATCTACCATTCAAACATTTTAGCCTCACGCCTCTTTAGTCCACAGCTTTCTTTGCCTGTATTCTTGCTTTCTCACATTTCTGGGGCAAATCCATACACATTCCCACCGTGTTTTGATGGCCCACTTTTTGCCTGGTGAGTCTGTACTGTGTGCTGTTTCTCCAGTTCTCAGCATCATACTGTTGTTGCAAAGCCTCATTAGCTTTCCACCAACAGCGTGATAAAGTGCACCACTTTATCTATATGTGTCATTACCTCTGGCAAGGAGGTTATGTTTCCACCCCTGTTAGTTTGTTTGTGTTTGTGTCAGATTTCCACCATTTGACAATTACCGTTTTCTGACCATAACTACTGTATGAAAGTAACAGAGATAGAGACTTGCTTCCAAATTCTAAGGGTGATATGGTCGAGAAATGAAATGAACTTAAAATATAAGTAGATAGGAATGATGTCTTTACATGTTAGAGTAAGTTGTAGAATTGCTGGCGGAGGTACTCGCTCTCCGCATGTCTTCTAGTCATGTATGGACTCAATTTATCATGTGAATAAACTGGCAGTCAAAATCAGTGTCATGTATTCTGTATAACTACTGTAGCTTGTAAAAAATACACTCCGCTGTTTTACTGTTTAGTAAACAACGTTAAGTAAACTGATTTCCTTTTAATTTTCATTCAAGTTTGGCTTATCTTTTGCAATTTTGCCATTGTGTTGCATCATCGAACTTGCATACAATTGCACATGATGCATGCAATACTAACATGTTAACAAACAATTCAAACTAATATGTGTTTACCTTGGATTATGGCACAAGGGATAGTAACATCTTGTCCTGTGTATTAATGAATGTTAAATCACAATGTGCACTGCACTGTCCTTGTACTACACAGTGCTGGATTGTTTCTCAAGGCATCATGAAGACCATGATGACATCATGATGTCTTCACTAATATCAGCCTGTCTCTTTTGATGCTGTTTTGATGATTGATGATTGTGAAGTAGTCAGAGTGAAGCTTTTCAATCACTCTTGAGATATTCTGTCACTCTCTATTACATGCATCTCCTTACACTGCCCAAGGCAGCATATAAGTTAATGACCCTAGTCAGGAGCTGCCATTGAGCTGCCACAGTGACATCAAAGGTCTGACCATGTGTGCTGATCAATCAATTCCACACCTAAGGGAGATAAGCCATTTTGTTCACTGCGTCCTCCAGAGTATTTGGCTTCTACATTTCCTTTTGAAATGCTGGGGGCTTCAAATCATCTGGGAGAAACAAGACATCTAAGGTCTGCATGAAGCTTTCAATTAGCTATATTCCCAGTGACCCTTGAATCTCAACATGACATGATGATGGTTCAAGTTGTTCCCTGTCAGAAATCAGCTTTAATTTGTTATCTCCTGCTCTCGTCCTCCTCTGCTGTGGGGGCAGAGTGTGATACTGTCTGGTTGGCTGAGGCTCTAATTGGGGGAAGAGGAAGACTCCCACTGGCATAAGAGGTTCACAAGGGTCCTGGGTGCAAGAATTGCTATGCCTCCATGCCTCCAAGAATTCTCTACTGAAATAGTAAAATGGAGTGTTGTACATTCACTAATACATTACATGCATTCAATGTAATTTTGCAATAATGTTGGTGCAGCTGCACCCATGGGATTTATGGCAGTGTTATCATTCCAGATCCAGGTGAGACTTGAGTCTGAGGTGAAAGGCACAAAGCTCTGTCAGTCCTGTCTCACTCAAGCCTTTCTTTGTTTTACGCCAACAGGCTTAGCCACTGGAGATATCTAGAGGACTCAGGAATCAAATCAAAGTGTAACTGCTTCATAATTGTCTTGACTACTTGATACTTGAAATGTAGTTCATAATGATCCACTGTTTATGACGGTATGATTTTAATGGTGCTGTGTGTTCAAACAATGTTTACACTTCTTGCTATTGGTGGATATATATACCGCTGGTAGAGTGGATGTAAAGCATGCCACGGGTACTCAATGTACTGCAGATCAGACCATTGCTGCTACACCACCTGCATGGAGCAACCACAGATTGTTGTCTGCTCCTCTGCAGTAGACTTGGTGGATATCTAGGTTGGTTTGTGTTCACAATTGACTATTGCCGCAAGTCCATTCATTCCTATGCAATTTTAATGGAGCGACAACACCGCTTGTGGACTGTTGGCAGCAGAGTGATGGATACATGGAAAAATATAACCTTTTGTGTTGTTAGGGTTTGCCTGGATTTTTACTTTTAATACAATAAATATCTCACAGTAGAAAACGTAATATTTCACTCTAAACTAACCATTGCTACAGATTCAATTGTGAACGTGAACGCTATTGGTGGTTATATATACCGCTGATAGAGTGGATGTAAAGAGTTGCTGATGGAGTGGATGTTTTTATATAGGGTGAATGGTTCCCCTGGCATTGGTCCTCATCAGGCTCTAACTCTGTTAAGTAGTATCAACTTGACTCTCTTGTTAATATTCCACAGCACTCCCAACACTCCCCCCCCCTTTCTCTCTCTCTCTCTCTCTCTCTCTCTCTAAAACCTGGTGGTGGAATGAACTGCATGTGTCATTGTATTCGTATGCTGGTATGGTATAGATAGGGTTGGGTATCGTTTGAAATGTTTCGATACCGTCATGTATAAATATCTCATTTGTATTTGTTTGTGAATATTGAGAGTAATCTGATTCCATACTTCAATGAGTTGGTTCTTTTGAACGATTTGTTTGTAGAGCTGTGTGTGTAGCATGCATTGCAAGTGGATGTGGGTTGCATATGGGTTGCCCTTTGCATGCTCCTAGCCCCAGCTGAGGTGGCAGGGTCTTGACAGTCTGGAGGCAGAAGTCTGCTCCATTAACCACTGCAATCACCCCCCCCCCTCCTGGGATTGAGGAAACTAATCTGTTTATGAAACTGGAGAAATCACCCAAGGGCTCTAGTGCTTTAGGTACCCTCTGAACCTTACACTGCTCACACACACGCACATATACGCACACTCACACACAGTCAACAGCATCATGTTTCAATCCCCCTCACTATAAAGGGATACAATCTTTTATTAATGGTCTATGCTCCTGTGCTGACATGGAGGCCATCTTAATGATTAATCTGAAAGAAAAGTGGCTATTGTACTCCTGGGGCTCCTTAGGAAGTAATGGAACAGCAGTGTTGTGTTCAATAATAAGCACATCAGAGAGATTTTTTAAATTCCACTCTGAGATTCCTATCAGCTCCTTTCAGGGAACCTGTATTCATTTGTTGGTAATATGGCATGGTATACACTGACCAGTGCCTGATTCAGTCAAACATTTAGACCTAATTAGTTCCTTGCAAACTATTTCATACACACCCAAACAAGTAATTTAGAAGTACTAAAATTACATCTGGTTTTGCAATTGGTCTTCTATTCCCATTAAACATTTATTAACCCATTAATGAATCAGTTTATAACCAGTTCACCTGTAAAATGTGTTTTCTATTATTTCCCACCTAAATTTACCTTGTCATATCTAGGATTTATATATGCCTTTGTCGACAAAGCTTAAGATTGATTAGTTGAGTAATCAGCCAAGGGGAGGCAGCCCTACTAAATTGCATGGATAAGCACTGCAGTGTTGTAGGACCCCACCCTTCGGAGAACAACACTAGGCTATTGCAACCCAGATCTATTGAGGTACACTAGGTTTTTTGAATTAAGGCCCTGTTTGCCTCTGTTGCCACATTTCCCCTCAGGATGAGTTTATGTTCAATACATTGTGGCTGATATAGGGTTCCTACTAACCAATCTGCTAATGAAGCTGTTTGAGATGGAATTTGCCCTCTGTTTCATTATTTTACTGTAGAGCATTTGGCCACAGGTGAAATATGGATGAGCACACAGGATGAGGACACAGGCTATTTCTGAGATGTCTGCATCCCTAACAATAGGGAGGTGACAGATGGTGAGAGACTGGTCTTATTTATTCATTCATCAACCCCTTGGGATGTTGCAAACCTGGTCAGACCTGGTCACAAAAATGATGGCCATTGGTCAGTTCAGTGAATTCTATTGTGGAGCTGGTCAGGTTCCCATAGTGTCAAATTAGTAGTAATTAGAAATTCACCAGCATTTTTCAGTACGTCTTTCTTTACTACAATCACCTCAATCTTGTAATTAGAGAGACCTACAGAGAATAATGCCGCTGTGCTCTGTGTGGGGGAGAGAGAGAGAGAGAGAGAGAGAGAGAGAGAGAGAGAGAGATGGGAGTGCTGTTGGAATATTAACAAACTTGCTCTTTCCTTGCAACAAAAGAGCAGGTGTCCTTCCTGACTCAGTGTGCTTTCACTATACAGCAACATTTCACTGTGTTTTGGCTTTGTCACTGGCTCCCCATTACAGGGTTTTCAGCCCAATGATAACACTAGAGGAGGAATGTATCATCACTAAACATCAACAGTTTGCATCCTGTCATTCATAAAGAGTGGATCTATGTTAACTAAGAACATAGTAAGAACCAAATATCAGCTTACGTATATTTAGAATTTCTGTGTGTATTTTGTGTGTATGGTTGTGTGTGCATATATGTGTGTGATCATTTGAAAAAGTGTGTGAATGCCTGTATGTGTCCCAGCACAATACAACAATCTTTTACTATGGGAATAAAAAAACTGCCAAAATAAGATTGCTTGCAAACCTGTAGCGCAATGTGCAAATATGTACTCCAATCCATTGTTGAAGAGCAAAATGTGTGAATGTGCACCACTTGCTGTAAGGCTGTGACACAATAACACAATTTGTGATAGATTTTGTAGTTGTGAACAACTATTTACAAATGTGCAAATTACCAGCTTGGAAACTTGAGAAAATTTGTGAGAAAAGGTGTGAGCTATTTGTGAGTCTTTGAAAACATTTGCAGCCATTTGGCGATATCTTCCCACAGAGCAGGCTTGAAGGTTTTGTTTGTATTGAAGCACAAAGAATTTTTGTTCCCCCGAGTGCCGACTGGAAGGCACCGCGTCCTCCAAGGCTGCAACAACAGTGGCCACGCTCCACTCTACACTTAGCAAACCACACAACTATGTGGCACTATGCCTTGCTCATCTCCTCAACCAATGAGTCTTAATAAGTCTTATTCTCACCCCTTGGTGAGTTGAGTTGCACTTTTGACTGACTATTTCCACGTTGATGGCTACTCTACTACTTCTAGCTATCTGGCTAACTTTAGTTAATTGCATGCACAGCAAAGCTAGGACCCTTTGTTATCTTGATATATTTTATTTTTTTTTAGCTATATGAAGTGTACTGCATGAGTTAGTTAGCTAACCCAAATGGCGTTCTCTACAATATTAATGCAATCCACACTTTATTCTTCACTTAACTCTTGTCTTATTTTTAAGGAATTTCTCTTTCCTGCTACTTTCAAATTATGCTATCCTATGGGAATTGCATTAATCTAACATTAGGCAGAGATTAGTTGCTGCTATACCTTAGTTTGATATTAACGTCTTTCCTAATGTATATAGCCTAGCATTATGTTTAGCATACAACATCAATGTTGCTTGACATCATCATGTATTTCTTGAAGCTTGTGTTGAGCTCGGCACACTGTAGTATTGTTTTCTTTGAGACCATTGATTTCTTATTGTAGCTTATTGTAGTGTAGCTTAACCTAGATATTAACCTCCAAACATCATGTTAGAAACGTGGCTTTCTTAACAGCTCTGTAGGCTTATGTTATAACCTCAGAATATCATGTTTGCATATCAAAGACATTGCAGTTAAGCAACACCTGATAAACTAAATATAAATAAAGGCTACAATACATTAAGAAAGACATGATGATTTCAACAAAACCATACCCTTGATATTCTGTGACAAACATCAAACTAAGACTTATCAGTTTAATGTTAGTATGTTTCACATAGCATATAGCATATAACATAGCATATGCATTGTAGGCTGAAAGTAGTGGGGAAGAGAAAATCATCAAATAAAGGAACGTAAGGAAAGGAAAGTAAGGAACAAAATGAAGATAACAAAATTTACTCGTGCAGACTGCATGCACATTGTAGATGGAGTCAACTGGATTCATGTTAACTAGGTAATACCAAGACAGCAAAGGGTGGGCTGACATTGCTGTGTGTACAGCTAGCTAAATATTAGCTAGCTATCTTGCTAATCTATAAATTCATTGAAAAGTATTGCTTAGCTAATGCTATATAGCTGAGCACTAAGCTAACCAAATCTTAGTTGATTTAGCTACTCAATGGGAAAAATGCTACTGTGCTGGGTGATGAAGTAAAAGTTACAGAAACGCTCTGATTGGCTGAAGGAATCGTTTGCTCCAACACAGTATAACAATGTTGATTCATTTAGCTACCCAGAAAGCTAGTTAGCTATTAGCCACTACCTATCCAACAGCTAACTAGGCCACATACTCAGGTTTTTTTAGACAACAGTTAATTTTAGCTTGATTTATAGGTAGGTAGGTAGGTAGGTAGGTAGGTAGGTACTTTATTAATCCCCCTGGGGAAATTTCTTAGTCAACAAGTTATCAAGTTTATATGATGTTCACAACACAATTCAGTGAAAAAAGGAAATACTATTGCTCATTATGTCAAATGTATTTATTTCCAAAATGTATTTGGCACATTTGCAAGTATCTGTTTAGAAGTACTAAATACGTCACAGGTATGGATTGAAATACACATTGTTTGGATGTCATGTTACCTATTTTGGTAGTTGAAAGTACTTGTTTTGGCAGTTTTTTATGCCTAGTAAGTCAGCAGGCACATCAGATTGATAAGTGAGGGAATAATCAACAAGTGACAGTGGCAAGCACCCATGAAGGCCCGTGGTCTCACCACAGTTAGGTCAGTTACCTCCAGTAGCAGAGCTCCTATCGATGCTTGGTCAGAGAGTCGGGTGCTAAGCGACAAGCCTGGCATCGACAGACCTTTGTCCTAATGAAGTGCCTGTTATCAGCAGCCTGAGTAATAACATGGAGGATAGTGCTGCCAGTGCTGACACTTCCACTGCCATCACAGGGCAAATGAGCAGAGGGGGAGTTAGAGCTAAGAGGATTGAGATGGCCAACTCTGGCTGTCCAGCAGCACCTCTGCTGTATAGCCATTGATATATTGGCATATATCGAATGTATTTCCAACCTTTAGTGATCACAACCTGCCCTACAAACAAAAGTGATGAGCAACAAACCCAGGTTTTCCTTTGCTCTCAGTGAGAAAGTTCTCCAAAGGAAACCCATTTTTCTGCTTCCAGCGGAATCAAGCATCAGGACGTTTAAGGCTGACATGTTGTCAATAGTAACTTCACTGAATTGACAGCTGCTAAATGTGACCTTGAAGTGTTCTTTTGACAGTTGTGTGCAAAAAGCCCATGAGGAGTTTGATGCTAAGAAGTGTGTGTGTGCTGATTGACCCCATTACAGTGCTCCCCTAAAAGGCCCCCAGTGAGACAGCTTGGGGATGTGGCACGTGGGCGCTATGTCTCCCTGCCATGGAGGGAGAGAGCAGTGAAGGCATTGGAGTGGCATAAGCATTCATGTCTGACACTGATTTATCACACCCAGCCTTCTCAACCTCATCACATTTATTAGAAATATGCTTAGATGCATAATTTTAATGCCACGGAAGTCAAGATGCTGAAATGTCAAAATCAGAGTATGGGATCCGTTTCGGCTATAAAAAGTTAGCCAGCTTGTGAATTTACCCAAATTACATTTTTACATCATCATTTTCCTTTGATATCATTGTGCAGTTTCATTGTTTGCCTGATCTCTTCCTCACCGGTTTCCTTCTCACAATGCGTCAATGACCAATTAAGTCTTACACAAGACAGCTATTTGATTACCTTATTGGATAAAAGGGAATCCTACGATGTCTGAAATGGGCCAGTAACAGTGAATTAGCAGAAACCCAGCCACATCTCAGCATATTTTAATCTGTTCTCTCTTTTAGCTCTTCCTTTAGCGGTAGAGGGTTTATTGCAGACTCTTTAGATGGCTCTGGCTCTGTATTAATATTGGATGAATCCAGTGATGAATCATGATGATCATGATGAATGCAGTGTTTCCCATTTCCTCATAGAGTTGAGTCTTTCTTTGCCCACACATTTTATTTGTGTGAGGGCATTTCTCAAAATTGAGTTCAGTTGTGGTCGTGCTGAGTTGCTCATTTTTGTTTCTCTTCTGTTGCAGCGGGATGCAAAGGGGCAGTATCTGTTTGACCTCATCTGCCACCACCTCAACCTGCTGGAGAAAGACTACTTTGGCATCAGATATGTGGATCCAGACAAGCAACGGGTAAGTGTGTGTGTGTGTGTGTGTGTGTGTGTGTGTGTGGTACCACAATTAGTGGATTTAAAAGCAAGTAGATGTCTGTTACAGGAGTAGCTTCAAAAGCAGAACCTTATAGATAAATATAATGCAGTGCATTTTCCTTCTTGTTGTTAGAGATGATGAGTCAGCATTTTGATATAAATCACAATGCTGAGTCAGAAATCTGTCTCATGTAATGTAAACTCCAATGGTTTCAAAATAGAAGCGGCAACATGTGAATCCAAAATGACTATGCATATAATCACATAGAGACGTGACTGAGGATTGTCTCTTTTTTTCGTTATGTTCCTCACTCCCCTTCGTTTACACCTCCTTGTAGAGTGACTCTTTCATCAGGTTCAACAGTGTACTTTATGTTGTTGCTCTGTGAGGCTTGTAGCTGCGCTGCTTGATTCATGAAGAATTCACATGTCCTCAGATCATGTTTTAGTCCTGGAGACAAGAGCCAGGTCCTGCTGATGCTGCATTTCCTATGCTGTCACTCAGGACTATTTTGGTAGTTGTTGCCAGGGTGGGTTGGGTCTGGGAGGAGACAACCTGGGGGAAAGATGGAGAGAGATCCAGGATCCGAGCCTGGTCGTAGACACAGAGTCAGTGTAACTTTCACTACCAGTCGGAGCTCACTGCAAGCATGATATCTATTGAGCCATACTGTTGGAGCAGTGCCTCAAGAGACCTCCACTGTCATGTAGCAGAGGGCTGATCTATGTGAGATCTGATTCACTGCTATTCTTTTTTTTGATATTGTTAATAAAAAGAAATAGATAAAAAGATAAGATAAAAAAAAGAAAATATAAAAAGAAAGCCCTGCTAATTCTTCACATCTGTGAATCTGTCATATTATGACCATGTGTGACACAAACAGGTCAATGGAAACAGCTGATTAGTGTAGCAACTGGCATGGAAAGTGTCGTCTGAATAAATTGTAGTGTGGATAAATCCAAAGTAAATTTCATCTGCCACATTTAATCATCTGCTGTGCATGTCTTTCTTTTTGTTGCTGATGCAGCATTGGTTGGAGTTCACAAAATCCATTGCCAAGCAAATGAAATGTAAGTACTCTGAGTTTATGTTTATTCATGCAAATAAATGTGGAAATTAGGCAATTAAATCCGTCATTCTCACCCTGATGTCTGCACTCGTTTTTGAAAGGCTTGGAAAATAATCGATACGCAGCTGAATGATAAGACTGCTAATATCTGAGTCTCACACAATCCAGTTCTGCTGTGTGCACAATAATTTATTACAAGATAGAGCTTTAATCGTTTGAACTCTTACCATGAAAGAGTTCCTGTCCATTCTTTAAATGCTGACACTTCTTACCTGCAGCCCAGCCACCATTCACCATGTGTCTGAGAGTCAAGTTCTACCCTCCTGACCCCGCTGCTCTGAAGGAGGAAATCACCCGGTATGACCTCCTTTTATTGTTTTCATATCAGATGAGTAGGTATAGTTTTTAGAGACGGCTCTCTTATCCCCTTTTCTCTACAGCTAGAATTTGCCTTATTTTCAAGCTTCCAATTTGACAGAAAAAAAGTTGCTTTTTTTGTGGAGAGAATGCCTTCATTTGTCAAACCTGTTAAAAGCAGCCATGATTGGTCCTTGTTTTTCAGACTTGCTTGCAACACAGATTGTGCTCAAAAACATTTTCAGGACAGAACAAACATGCATCCTTCTAAAACATTATTTAGAAGCCTTCATAATTAAAATGCCTGAGTACTTTATTGTCTAAAAACAGTATGATAAATATTCCAAGGGACACAGTTTGCAAGAGGACTTGTGAAGTTGAGAGGAATGCCAAAGCCTTCCCTACTAAGCTAGCGAGCCTGGTCTCTAGAATGGGTACTAAATTTAGACTTTTGTGTAAAAATACACCCATTTTATCAGCCAAAATCACTAATTACAGGGGGATGCATCCCCCTTGTAGGTTTGTCTGGTGTTGGGTATAGACACCCACAGGAAGTGATGAATGGACACTTAATAGCAAAATACAAACTGTCTCCTAAGCAGCAGTAAAGGATTGCTCCGTCCAGACAAAGCCTGACTCAACATTAGTATCTTTTGCCTCTCTTTTGGTTTCCTTGGGTATGAAGTGATCACACACTGGCTTGGTTGGTAAACATGAGTGTGCTGTTTGCCATTGTGCAAAGTTTTCTAGTGTAGCTTTAAGAGGTGTGCGCCTGAGCCTTGTACTGATTTCACAAGCAAGGCTGATTGTACGGAGGCAGGAAGGAGGGCTGATGCTCAGTAACTATTACCTTCCATGAAATTACATATATTTAGCCCACAGTGAGCTCTGATTAGGATTACATTTTCACATTTCTGTCGGACTTCTTCATCCCCTAGCACAGCCTGTAATGAGGTCACCCAGAAAAGCCACTCCTTGCCCTCAATAGAGACTTTCACTACAACCGATATACTGTGTGTGTACTATGTGTGTGTAAAACAGAAGAGATATAAAATGTCCTGTTTCCGTAAACTCTTCAACTACATATATTCATTTCTGACGAGAGAGAGGATTCTCCGTTCTCTCTGTTGAGTGTACATCATGAATAGAGAGGATAGAGTAGATGGGTGTATGGCTGAATAGGCGCTGATGGAGAGTGAGTGAAAGGCTGGAGAGGGAGGGAAGAGGGGAGGGAGTGATATGATGAGAGTGGAAATGGTAGAGCGCGGTGTCGACCACAGAGAGATGGAGTGAAATAATCAGTTTTACAGAAGTCTCCTTCACTGTGTGTTCCCTTTCATCACATTTTGTGGGGGATAGTGTGGACAGTAACTAACTCCATGTTAAGGAAAACAGACTGCTGAAAACAGGCAGTTTCATTAAATATAGTCAATGTCTTTGTTTTTATTCAGCACCTTTTAAGACACATATCAGTTACACATTATTAATCTGATCTGATTCCAGTGATCAGACGTCTCTGTAATACTAAGAGACTCATTACTCAACAAGATGCAAGATTTGTAACTTTAACAGTAAAAGGAATGTAATACAATTTGTAATAAAACTTGTAATACAATCAAAAACCATAGTCTTAAAAACTGAACGGATGCTTCATAACCCTTCAAAGGGGTCTGTCAAACCCACTGCAGAATAAACATGGAAAGTGGTTTTTAAACACACATGGCACCATACAGGAGCCGTTGTTAGCTCTTGTGGAGATGGCCTAGTTCAGGGGTGTCCAAATGTTTTCCCCTGGGGGGCCAAAACTGAAACTTAATGGTGGGCCACGGGCCTAAAGCAAACACTGTATTGTATTGTATTGTATTGTATTGTATTGTATTGTATTGTATTGTATTGTATTGTTAAGATGCAAAATGGTACTATCGCGTCACTCCTGCTGTCACTCAGATTATGAAAAAACAATTAATAATTATGGATCCTACATATTTAAAGAACATTTTTGCCTAGCAAAAAAAATAAAACAATGATTTATATTATAATTTTAAGCAGGACATATACTAAAACTGGAACATGTGATTTATTCATTTTTTCTCGCTATAAACATCTGGCCAAATTAAAACCTGTGGCGGACCAACTTAGGGCAGCCCTGGCCTAGTTAGAGACGAGCAGGCCTGCTAGGCTGACGGTGAATGAATGTCTCATTTCCTGATTATGGTTGGGGGCGAATTAGTTCCACTGAATGACTTCTCCTCACCTCTCAGCTTTCAAGCATGATAACAGAAATTCATTCCCACTTGAGCATTGAACCGTCAACAAGAATTTTAGAATCCTAACAGACTTTGAAAATTGTGGAAAAATGAGATAATTTAACACTAAGGGACCTAACTTTATAAAATGATCTCTATTAACGGTGTTATGCACCATAGCATGCTAATACTAATACAAATACATTTGCACTTCAAGTCTCAGACTCCAGCTCAAGCTTCAGCAGCAGTTAGGTGGCTTTGAGTCTCAGGCTGCAGGCTTTAAGAGAAGCACAGCCTCTGTAGCAGCAGTTTGCCTCGGGGCCTCTCTACCCAGACTTGTCCCCACACTCAAAACAAAACCCTCATTTCAGCTAAATCAAAAAGAAATATTCAAGTTACCCGAAGGGAATGTGAAGGCTACAGTCTTTTGAGGTTTGTCAGCAGGGTCGTTTTGCTGTTCCTTCCTGTTCTTTTTTCAGTATTTATGAATTATCTGATACTTATTATTACGATTTTTGCCCTTTTTAATAGATATCTTGTCTTCCTGCAAATCAAGAGAGATCTTTACCATGGTCGGCTCCTGTGTAAAACATCAGATGCGGCCATGCTGGCTGCCTACATCCTTCAAGGTAATGGAAGGTGACTGGCGGAAATGGCTTGCAACACTCACTGCTTTCCACTCTGTTCATTACCTCTGCCCTGCCTTTCCCTGTAGCCCTCCATCCTGATAAATACCTCCTGCAAAGGAAATAGAGTTTTGTTGGAATAGGATTTGAATTAGTTGATACAGTAAGGATGCGGTGTGCTCCTGGAAAGATATGCTTTAAGCTCTTTTCTTTAATACAGAAAGTTTTCTATGGTTTAAAAAAACATTCATGGTTTAAAAAAAACATTCATAGTTTACTAAAACATACACACACATGCACACTCACAACACAAATGTTGGTGCAGCTAACATCACAGAAAGCACAGTGTTAGTAGCAAGGCAGGTCTTCTGTTGGGGAGGGGCTGCTGAATTAAAGATGGACTGCCTGGTCAGCTCCTCCTTGCAGAGAGAAATGAGCATCAGGGTCATCTGAGGGAGAGCAATGTGGCATGAAGGAGCACAAATAATCCTGTGCATATTCAGCATGTCTCCACTCACAAAAGGAGCAGTGTGCTGAAAACTGTAGACGTTAGACTGCCTGAGAAGCGATAGCACTAACTGTTTATTTGCTGTGAATGTCTGTGAACAGATGTACATTTTGCTTTTTCCATCCCCTCCTCCAGCTGAGATTGGTGATTATGACCCCGGGAAGCATCCTGAAGGCTACAGCTCCAAATTCCAATTCTTCCCTAAACACTCAGAGAAGCTAGAGCGGAGGATTGCAGATATACACAAGACAGAGCTGATGTAAGGGACACAATATTTTTATTCCAAGACTGTCTTCAATCTCTCAGTCTCACATAAATGCCATTTAGTACCACAACTACCGCAGACTTACTCCAATATTTGATTGACTAAAATAGAAAACCCTCCAGTGAGATACCATCTGACTAAATTGGCCGAACGGCATACATTCTGTTATTTGAGCAAATAATGGAGAACAGAGCTAAGGTGGTTGTACTGTCTTTAGCATACACCTCAACCGTTATTTTTACTAGCGGGGGTTTCTGGCCCTGGCTCTAACTGGAAGAGCAGCTTAACACACATAACGAATGGCAGGGAGCAGGTAGTGCAAACATATACGCACGCAAATACAGACACACAAGCACTCTACTCTCTGGCAGCAGGCTAGCTGATGAAGCATTTCTTGTGGCCTCTTGGTGATGATTCACACACTGACACACCAATCCCTCCAGCTCCCCCACACAAGGTCAGGCAAATACGGCCGAATCGGAAATATTTTAGCTGAAACGATGTAGCCGTTTGTCTCAGCAGAGCACATTCCCTCAGTTTGAACTAAATTTAGTGTTGTATTATTCCTGATGTACATGAGAAGCCACTGTGTTATACAACTTGGTCGTGTTTGTGTTAGCTGAGGGGCTGTTTAAAGGTTGATGTTGGCTGGCACAATCAAAGGAGAGGGAGTAAGTCTGTTCAGTATTGTACAGTGAGACACAATAGGGGTGGAAATGCATCAACCAAGCCCAGTATCAGGGCTATAGGAGCAGTATGGCGATCGCTATGAGACTCTGCTGCCCTCTAGTGTGGCGGTCTGTCTTCACCACCAAATAAACAGGTGCTTTATGAACACTTACTAAGGTCTTGACAGTCTGAATGTACCAGAGTGAAGCCAAGGTACACAATAAATGCTATTTAAACATCAATGTAAAGCATTTTGTATTCTGTTTCTCATGCTCATGGATTACTGACACAGATGTTTGGCTTGTTGTTGCTCTCTCCCAGTGGACAGACTCCTGAAACATCAGAGTTGAATTTCCTGCAAAAAGCCCAGATGCTGGAGACATATGGTGTGGATCCTCATCCATGCAAGGTTGGGTGGCCATTGCTCAAATGCTGCTAGTCCATTTAAATGTTTATACTTTAAAACCATTTCTGTACAACTTGAACTTTGAGATATGGATATATGTCTGAAAACATAAGGATATATTATACTTTATGTAGACCTAAATGTGTGCATTTGTCACGGGTAAAAATATATTTTGACATTGTTACTTAGCAAGCATTGTTGCCTTTCTTACAGGATGTGTCTGGAAACCCAGCTTTCCTCGCCTTCACGCCATTTGGGTTTGTGGTGCTTCAGGGAAACAAGCAAGTCCATTTTCTCAAATGGTGAGCTAAGTGGTTTTTGCTTCTCAATGCGGTCTTGCACCAAATGCAACATTCTGCTATCTGTGCCAAAGAAGACACTCCTCTCAGGATGGGAATAGACCAGACAGACTGTAGGTTTCAGTTGTAACTGATCTCATATACAATCTATGCAGCACATGCACCATAGCTGGTGGTACTGTCACAGTCATCAAAGCCCTATCCATCTGCCTCAGTACCTGCGACTAGAACTGGGGGCTAGCATACACACAGATTCACAGGCATACTGAATGCAATAGCACTACAACAGCACGATACCAGCAGCCTCACCTTGTAGTAGACACCAACTGCTTTACACTCAGCAAGACACCTCACTGGAGAATTGAAACTATGCAGAACAAAATGTGTCTATTCAGACATCTAATGTCCTGTGTCGCCTTTGTTGTCTGCTTCCTCTTCTCTGAGGAATTACAATACTGCACTGACAGGATGTTGTTAACATGATGAAGACAGACCGATTCTGTCCAGGTAAACACAGCCTGTGTTTACAGTTCGCTCGGGTTTCCCCGTTCCCCGTCCCCTGTCTGCAGGGAATATTATTAGATATTTGTTTTTGAGCTCCATTGCTGTTTATGTGATCTCAGAGTGGTCGTCATGAATATTTAAGGCTGCTGTGGCTTTCCGTTCACCCGGCTGTGTGTGTAACTGTTACCTTGCTCTGCTGGACAGGAACGAGGTGACCAAACTGAAGTTTGAAGGAAAGACGTTTCACATATATGCAAACCAGAAGGAGGTGAGAGCATCAATGATCGCATGGTGCTCGTAGAGTAGAGGAACATGGAGATCAAACAGTGTCAAAAGGAGACACAAATTAAATGTCACACGGGTTGTGCGTAAAAGACAACGCACAAATAAATGCAGTGATTTGTATCTGTAACCCATCATTTGAAAAAAATGTAAACTCACTTGTCTGTCATAATGTCCATATGACCTCTTGGGGCGAAGTGTCAGTGTTTTGTTAAGGTACAGGTGTGTAGGAGCATTTTGACACATATTTTGTGCAGCTCTTTGGTGATTTACAAGCGCAAGAACAGTCTCAAAAGTTATAAAAATACACAAATATTGAAATATGTTTTTAAAATGTTATTGTGTATGTACAAATCATGCTATATTAAAACTCAAGGCAGTTGCTGCATATTTACAAGTCAGTTTACATTTTTTCAAATGGGTTACAGATACAAACACATTTATTTGTTGTGTGTGTGTCTCCTTTTGACATGTATGTACATATATTAGCAATAGCAGAGTGTCTGTGATTTCTCTCTCAGTTTGTTATATTGTCCTGCACACCCTCTTATTTCCAATGTGCAGGATAAAAAGATCATCTTGACGTACTTTGCACCCACGCCGGAGGCATGCAAGCACCTCTGGAAGTGCGGAGTAGAGAACCAAGCTTTCTACAAGTGAGTCCATCACCTCCATCATCTCATGTCCTTCATAGCCCTGCCCTCGGAGCGTCCTGGTGGCTCAGTTGGCTGTGGCCATGTAACCACGATGTCCTGGGTTCAAATCCAACCTGGGACCATTGTTGCATGTCATTTCCCCCTCTCTCTCTCTCTCCCAATCTTTCCTCTCTACACTGTGATCTATTAATGAAGGCAAAAATTACAAAAAAAAAACAAAAACCCTGCCCTCCAGGTTGTTTATCAGCGGGAAAATAGGGTGTGTGTTGCTGCTGACCTTTACCGAATGAGAGTGTGTTCTGGCACGAGACTGTGAGCACTTCAGCACTCCCTCTGAGATATGGCTCCTCTGTCTCAGCCATGACT
The DNA here is from genome assembly GCA_900660455.1 of Gephyroberyx darwinii. NCBI lineage: Eukaryota > Metazoa > Chordata > Actinopteri > Trachichthyiformes > Trachichthyidae > Gephyroberyx > Gephyroberyx darwinii. Next base: position 139,799 of record CABFOQ010036311.1, read on the forward strand.
AATGGCGCTCCCTTCACCTCGGGAAGGTGATTTGAAAAGTAAGCAGCAGCCTGTGAGCACAGAGCCCAGGAATGGTAGACTAATGGATGGGGCTGATGGCTCAGGTGATGCAGGGACACAAAGGGTTGAGGGGGAGGGGTGATGGAGAGAGAGAGGGCAATCAGAGGGCAGAGCCCAGCACGAGCAGGGATGGAGTTGGTACGAGGTGACCTTTTGACGACTCTAGGCAGTGGGATACTGATAATACTGCCTCGCTGCCTTAATAAGGAGTCTGTGGGAGTAAAATCAAGAGGACATAAGATGAAGACCTACCGTACTCCAGAGGAACACAGATATGGCTTGAAAGCAAACATGATTCATTAAACATTAATGTCGCACTTACCACGGCAATACAAACATATTGAATACTGTATGGAGCCGTTAGAAGACGTTATGTCTCTACTGTGTGAGGACATGCATAATTTAATAGCAGGCTATGTGACTCCTGTTCCTGCTTTGTTCTCAGACAGCAGGGATTACATGTAATATTAGAAGCCTGTAAACGCTTTGATATTTTGTGATTATTATAATATACTCCTGCCTAGGAAATTGAAAAAGAAACGCTTGACAATAAAACAACTTGACATTCAAAGTAGATGTGGAAATGTTTTATTATTTTCACAGGTCATGCTCTGAAATTTCATTCCTGTGCTGCTAAAATGTCCCATTTAGAAGCTATATACGCATGTACGTGTAGTATGTTGCAATGCTGCAGTATGTTGAAATACGCCCAACCGCCACTGGTTACTAAAAACAGACCTAGACGAATGAATCTTTAAAATCCTTGTTGTTGTTGTTCTGCCATACAGTTGCTCATTCATCCTACCCTGACATGCAGACATCCCTCCTCTATTTTCATTTCGTCTCTCCTCTTTTCTTTCTCCTTCCATCAGGCTTGAGAAGTCAAGTCAGGTGCGCACGGTGTCCAGCAGCAACCTGTTCTTCAAGGGCAGCCGTTTCCGCTACAGGTAGAGTACATGGACACAGCGTGGTATGACTGATGACAGGCAGGGGAGGACACTGCAGACAGCACCCAGCTGGAAGTGGAGAGAGGTTCCCAGAGGAGGAGGCCTCCTGGCCCCCTGTGCTGTAATGTCAGCTTCATGTCCTACTTCAGCTGGAGGATACGACTGACACCTCTAAGCTAGAGGACACAGAGAGAATGAGTCTTGTGTTGTTTCTGCTGTTAACCTGCACTATGCCCAAGTCCTATAGTCAATAGATAAATGTTAAAAGAAAAGATTAAACAGACAAAAAGTAAGATCGGCCCTCTGGGTACATCTTACATAACGATTTATATGACAATATTCATGTGTAAAGTAAGATCACAAGTCAAGTCAGTGAAATGTTGAGTTTGCTGTTGAAGGGCAAACTGGTCGTTGTGTTGATATTTCTGCCTGTGAGACCGTGCGTGCGTTTGTCTGACGGGCGCTAATTCAGTTTCAGAGAGCTGAGTTCACCGGGTTAATGCAATCATGATGCTCATGCACTGCACTGATGTCCTTCATTGCATTCTGCGGCACCAGGGCATCTGGTTAAGTGTGTGTGTGTGTGTGTGTGTGTGTGTCATCCTCAATATTGTCTCCGTTGTTTACAACAGTGGACGAGTGGCAAAAGAGGTGATGGAGCAGAGTGCCAAAATCAAACGGGAACCCCCAGAAATACACAGGTACAGTTACAGATTCGGTGGAGGTCAGAACGGTGAATCAGATGTTGATTTTTTTCTTCCATTTTTTGTCACCAAGCTGCTGTAAATGTCTTGATACAAACAATACTACTTACTATAGAATGAGTAACCTCCATTCATAACCATTCTCAGTGCAGGGATCTTTGCCCATTTGTGCTTTTGGTCTCTGCAGGGCTGGCCTAGTGCCTAGCAGAAGTTGCCCATCCATCACCCACGGTCCACGCCTCAGCAGTGTACCGCGCACCCGTCGGAGAGCTGTCCATATATCTATCATGGAGGGTAAGACGTGAGCCTCATCTCTGGCTACACCAGGCTTCAGCCAGCAGCCCACCACCTCAACAAATCACCATAGCAACCATAAGGGGGGGGGATTGATGTCTGTGGTTCTCTATTCATGATGCCTCAGAGATGTAGGGTATAGGATTGTTCATATGTCATCTTTATCCAGTGGCATGAGCAATTGGTACTTTTAATACTGTCCAGGAAAAAACATCTGTGGCTTTAGATGCAATCGTTGATTTTGTGTCATGGCAACAACAGACGGGCCAGCATGAAATTCAAAGAGTTTTATATGGATCAGGGGCTCATTAGTCCTATTTGTGAGAGAGCCCCTTCAGAAAACACACTCATGTGCACACACACAAACCCACACACACAAACACACTGTAACTAGAGCCATTTGGCCCAGTTCATGCTTGCAGTGCTGGAGGGACATGCTGCAGGTGTGTGCGTCAGTCAGTCTGCTCTACTTGAATGCCAGGGCTCAGAGCTTTGTGTGTATGTCTGTGTGTATGTCTGTGTGTGTTTCTGTGTATTTGTGTCTATGTTGTGCCAGTACAAAGAAAGCTGAAGTCAGCCATTGAGCCCACCTGCAAGCTCCCAGATCAGAACAGGTGGCCTTGCTGCCTTTGTTTCAGAAACTAACCTAGAAGGCTGACAGCCCGGTATGGCCCCGGGTGAACTTGAGCGGCCCGCTGCCTGTCCTTGTCACAGCTGAGCCCCTGCCTTTCATGTACATATAAATGTTTATACACCTAGTAGCATAGTGTGTGTGCTGAGACGATCTGCTGCTGTGCGTTCAAGAGAGCAATGAGAGCTGCCCACCCCCAATGTCTGCTGACTGGGTGTCTTACAGGAGTATTAATACCCCAGCTGAAAATAGCCAGGGTCTTCCTCTCCATGTATGTCACTGGCTTGGGTGTGGCCTGACCAGGCTAGGCCAATGCTGGCGATTCTAGCACTGCTGCAGAAACCTACGGTTTGACCTCACACACACTCTTCACGACCCGTAACTAAGACAGACCCCATCGGCCTAACACACACAGCGAGACTGTGGCCTGGGCTCCGGGAGAGGGACCACAAGGACAGGATAAACACGCGCATGTTGCAGCAGTCGAGTCCACCGCAGTCATGGTCAAGTGTCTGATCCGCATCACCACCAGGGTGAATGTCCACCTGCGTATGATCAACCACTGCTACCGGGATGTGAAGGTTCGCGTGCTGAGCCTAGGGCCTCGTATGCTGGGCAAGGCCCTGGGCGTCCTGCCCCTCTACCCTGCCCTCATGGGGCAGCAAGAGTCCTCCAGTGCCTCCCCTGTGTCTGGCACTCCCCTGCCCTGCATTCAGACCAGCAGCCCTGCAGGTAAAGTCATTACAGACCCAGCCAGGAGTGTGCTTTACATGGAGCTGCCAATCGCTCTCTATTTTAAATCACCCCCTTCATCAATGTTGGCAGAGTAGAAATGGGACCATACCTCTTAGTGTCTGTGCTTTTAAATCTTATGCTTCCTGGGCGTCACAGTGATTGGACAGGCATTTCATTTTGCTTCTTGGCTCTTGTTGAGATGTTTTGTCAATGCTGTATCTTGTTGATTGAGATTGGAGGACTGTTTGTACGGCTGCTAAATTTGGTTTGGTTCTGAGGTATTATGATGATTTATTTATAATAGGTGTATGGTGTTCATTTGCTTTTAAAATTTTAAATTGTCAAATTAGAGTTTGGGTTCCTGAATGCTTCATACATTGTCCTCTGGAAGAAGCAAACATTGAACATTGATAATAACATTGATAGAAACGTTACCTTTCCACATAAACTGAAGGAGATCATCATTGAGTAAAGATGGCCACTAACTCTTCCCGCTTTTGACCTGACAGATCGTACATGTCAGCAGTGGCTTAGACTGTACACTGGACAAATTCTGTCTTCTGAGGTTTTAAAGAGTCCTTTTTTAATCTATGGAAGAAATGCGCACGCTGTAGTTTTACGATTCGCCTCCCCATCATAAACTGAATTTTAATCCCTCCCCTTTATAGTGAAGGTGTAACATTTCTGCTGTGACACTCTGGGGAATGTGATGTAGTCAGCAGTTCAGTTGCAGTGACATCTACACTGTACTGTGGCTCTCACATACTGTACTGTTCCTTCTGTCACTTAGCCAATAGCAGAGTATACTGTGTATATATATATATATATATATATATATATATATATATATATATATATATATATATATATATAT
>CABFOQ010036311.1:144063-163807 GCA_900660455.1 Gephyroberyx darwinii
TTGTTTAATGGTTGTTTAAAAATATTCATCAGCATTGAATATTTTTGTGCACGTCTAATTCCCTTTGTTATTTTGTTGTGAATGAATTAGGAAATGGTTTCATCTCTGTCTGCATGGGCCGGACAGAATCAGAGTAATTATAGGTCTTGCAGAAGGATGAAATGAAGAGTAGGTCTACTGGTTCATATTTAGTGCACCTTGAGGTGAAGTTTGTGAGGCTATATTGAGGCTGCATGCCTGATGAAGACCAACAGAGGTCGAAACATTGCTGCCGCTACTACTATGAATAAACACTGAGGAAGCATCACTCCAGTGCGCGGTTATTTTCCTTCTTGCTGCGATACCAAGCACCTACCTGTTTTGGATGTGCATACACTGTCTTCTTGTTATATTGAGGCTGCTAACATGTAGTTTGGCCTCACGTTTGGTACAGTGTGTAAAAATGTATTTACCAAAGGGGATCAGTAATGTCCCTCAACTGTGTGTCTGGTTTCGATTGGAGAGCTCTGAAGGTACTAGTGGTGAAGAAGAGAGGAGGCCGGTCATTTGATTGGGAAGCATGCTTGATTTATCATATTGCTCAATGTTCCCTACAGCATACATCCACTTGAGACCCACATTTCCAAGACAATTGGGTTCATGGTGATTCGTGCGATTAGAGATAACATTAGCATCCAGTCAGCTAACCCTGGGGAAAACATGACCAGATTTCTGCTCTCAAGTTGGAGCCTATCTGTCTGCTCTCTGTAACAGTCCTCTGCTGGACAATCAGCAGGAGAAACCTCTCCACACTATATGCAGTAGTAGTTCTGATGCTATGAACATACTACCAACATCAAAAATCTGATCTGTGCTTATTTGTGGTGTTTTGCAGTAGTGTATTGTATGTAACTATTCCTTCCTCCCTCTCTTTCCCCCTGCTTCTCCCTCCACCCCCCGGCAAGGTCTGGAGTCATTGCGTGACAGCGCCCATTCTACACCGGTGCGTTCGGTGTCCCACGGGGACAGCTTCATGCCACGCTCCCGGAGCCAGGCCATGGACGCCAGCGAGGGGGCAGCGGTGATCTCTGATGAGGCCTACAGCCCCTCTGACAGTGTCCTGCCCACCCCTGTGGCTGAGCACAGCATGGAGCTGGCTGTCTCGCGCCAGATCAATGGGGCACCCTGCAGCATCGAGGAGGAAAAGGAGTCAGAGGCAGGCACACCCTCACGTGGGGAAGGGGGCGATTTGGGTGCAGACTGTAGATCAGCACAAGAGGGTGCAGGGGGGGACTCGGCACTCAGCGAGGTGGAACAGGTGAATAAGTTTGTCTTAAGTGTCCTCCGTTTGCTCCTTGTGACCATTGGACTCCTTTTTGTCTTGCTCCTCCTCCTCATCGTCCTCACCGAGTCAGACCTTGACATTGCATTTTTACGTGATATCCGCCAGACCCCCGAATTTGAGCAGTTCCATTACGAATACTTTTGTCCCCTCAGGCGGTGGTTTGCCTGCAAGCTCCGCTGGGTGGGCGGGTTGCTCATTAACAAGTGAGAGTGAGGCCGTAGCGTTCGTACGCCCATTCGGGGGTTTGAGAAGACGATTAGGACTCCGGAGTGATGGAGGGCAGTCTCATCCCAACCTTGAACCCTGCTTCTCTCATCATCCTCCTGCAGACATACACCTTGGACCACTCCTGGTAATAATGAGCCAGGATCTCTCTTCTCCTCCATTTTCAGTTACCTCCCAATTTTTTCCCCACCCATTTTTTTTTTGTTTCGTTTTCTACAAAGCCAGAAGACATTTTTTTTGCTTTTTTTTAATTTCAGGTCATTTCAGGTATTTTATTTTTTCAAATAATACAAACGAAAAAATATAAAACTGAAATCAAAGAACTGAAGCATTTTAAACAGTTCCTTTTTAGGAACGAGAGATTTTGTTGCAACGAATGAACGTTGCCTTCATTTATTATTTATTGTTTTAATGTATTTGCATAAGGAAAGAGAGTGGTGAAGGGTAAGAAAGTTGCTGAGTCATCAAAACTAAGAAGGGATTGAGGTAGTTTGGGAATGATACAGTTGTGAAAGATATGTGAGGCAACGTAGGGTATCTTTTGAGATGAATTCATCCCCATTAGAATTTAAGTAGACAGTCGAACAGTAGATTCACCTCATCAGAAAAAACTGAACTATCTTTATGGAGTTAGTGAACATTCAGAGTTGATTCATGACAGAAGAATCAGGGTGGTTACCAAATGCCTTTCTTGAGAGGATGTTTAATGACTGGTCGAAGTTTGGAATTTTGTGGATTGTTTTAGGAAACAATTACACTTTAGTATACATATAATGGTGTACAAAGTAGAACTGGTGATGACATTTGCTTTTCTAAAGTTTTCTAAAGGATCCAGTTAAATAAATCAGTGACACTAGTGTCAGATACGGTTAGACATACTCATGATCAGCCTCTTGAAAAGATTCACCGGCACCAATAGGAAATAGTCTAGATAGATGTGCAATGCTCATATGGTTTTAATACTTTTGAATGTGCTCATTTGTTCGGTTCTTCTGTTATTTCTCCAATTAATTTGAGTTGAATTAATTAATTTAATTGAGTTGAAATTTGATGAATTTCAATTATTTCTTTGTATGATTTATTTTGGTTTCATATCAACCTTGCTCTTAGGTTTATGTATCATACTATATTATTATTAGAATAAGAGTAATGATGTACTTTTTGTACAAATTAGTTTGTTTCCTAATATATATTGACAGGTTTTCCATGTATATTTTAACAGAACTGAAAAGTTATTTTGTTATTGAAGATTAAATTATACCTTTTTTAGCGCTACGTTTCAAGTGAGGTCAGAAGCATTTATGGAAATATGGAAGGGGGACTGAAAAACAGGGTTTTTATCCAGATCCACTCAACACTGACCACACCTCTCACTCCACCAGCAATGAAGCAGCCTTCAATGTATGCACAATTTTTAGACATCACAACAACTGATCATTTCAAACATGTACACTCTGGACATTTCATTATAGCACCACAAATACCAAATATTCCAAGAACACATTTTCACCTTTCAAACATTACCGTATCTTCTTTGGTGGCTGTGCAGACTCTTCTGCCTCATAGCTCAAGGGAGCAATAATTCTGTCTGGATCCTGGGTAAAATCTGTTTTTGTACTGCGTGTCTACCTCCTGTACCAAGTGCAGGTGTAAGTGAGTGTGTTTAGTGTGTCTGTATGTAGAAATGTAACAAAATTCAAGGTGATGACGGTGGAAGTTTAGACAGAGAAGAATACATCACATCTTTTGCAAAACAAGAGACTCACTGAAAGGGAAATCGAAAGTACTGAAATGAAAGAAAGAGGTAGAGAGGAATGAGGGTTATCAGAGGCCTCCTAGTGAGGTTCTAGTGATCAGTCCGCCCTTTTGAAAGTGTGTAGAAAGTCCTGGGAATGGATCACGTGAGCACTTGGTGAGTCATCATTCTATTGGCTGCACAGGGTTGCCTGTTTTGGCCTGCTTTTTAACACCACAAACCTCACACCCCCCATACTCACAACCTACAGCTGCTCCACTGAACGGCCCGGCGGTGCTACCTTATTTGCTCTGTCACCAGAGCGTGTCCGTCCTTGGCTAAGTGTTGTGGCTGGGTCCACTCCCGAAGCTTAGTTATCTGTGGTGGAGGGAGCAGTGCCAATACTTTTGGCACAGTGCTAGAGTGAAAATCACACTGTTGGAACAAGTTTGGCAAGTTAAATCAGTATACATAGGACATAGGAACTTCTAATGTATTGCGTCAAGTACATATTTTTCTAATTCAGACACATCCGGTAAATGGCAGATACAAAGATGAAGGAATGAATTGAGGCGGTGCTGGGGTGGGGTGGGTTGACTTCCTTAGAGATACATTTTGTGTACATTCATGTTTCATATTTATTACTTCTCTACTGGCATATACAGTACAATGAAGGTCAAGAGCGACCAGTCCAGCCAGGCAGAGTTGTTAGCAGGACATCTTTAAAGGTCAGTCTCTAGTTGTTTCTCATACATCAGCATTATGTAGCTTCAATGGTCTTTCTGAACATGCAACAAATAAGGCAGCATTATTCAATGAGCAATAATCAGTGAAAACTGTCGGAGCAAATAGACATGATTATGAACGTTTATGAAAATCCAACAATGAATAATGTTTAATAAGTACGTCTTTTTTGTTTCTACAAAACCAACTACTTACCAAATTAGTGGTGTGCTAACTACAATGATAATGTGACCATAGAGACAGTTACCATTACATTCAGTAATAATATTTTATAAAATCCATTTCTTTATAGACTTCCTGTTTGCTCTTCTGTTTTTTTTTTTGTTTGCTGTTTCAATGTAACTGATGGATTGTTCCCTGTGCCTGGATCCTAACTACACTTTACCAAAGTGGCAAAGATGAGGGAATGGAGAAGGAAAGACAGAACATCCTTACCAACTGTACTATGGACTGAACCACCCTTTAATTTCATAGGCTACGAGGGAAAGCTCTGTTAGATTTGACCTCCCATGAAGATGTATTAACGTTAGCCGGTGTCTGAAGCTGTTTCAAATGTATATTGGGCAGCCAAAAACTTCTGGCTATATAGTATCTGTCTTAATTTCTCTGTACAAGTATGTTTCCTGTGACAAACCTGTTTTTACATTTCAGGTGTTGGTATCATGTTTACATTTGTTTTGTTTTGTTTTTTTCTGTGGGAGTTGGCTATAGTATTAGCTAGATGTCTGACTCTTGCTGGTAGAGCGTGATCGTCAGCCATGGTTTACAACTCAGAAACAGCAGGTTCATGCCCAAACAACAGCAGTAAAGGTGCAGCCATATACAGTGTGGTCCATTGGAAAATGAAGCATTCATCATTCATCAACACCAGCAACAAGTTGTTGTGTTCAAGGTGTATATTATACTGTTACATTACTTCAGCAGTCATCAGATGAACAAGTCTCAAATACTAACGCATTTGCAGCATTATTCAGGACTGGAATCCAAAAGATTAGCTTTTGCACCATCAAACATGCTTAAAGATTTTTGTTGATACTCATGTGATGGAAAGGAATTATACAATCCATTTAAATGGTAGACAGGATTCAGGATGAGTACTTCATATACATGATTGGCTACCTAAATTCTAGCTAACTTTTCCTGCCGAAATTCCTTTCAGTCACAGATGATACATGTAGAGCTGAGGGGTTGATTCAATTAGTCACCATAATGCAAGAGCAACATCTTGACATGCATTCGCCCCTCTGCCATGCATATACATAAATAAGTATAAATGCATATCATGTCTGGTGGCGTTTTATGTAGTCTGCATCTTTCTATCTTGGGATTGGAGGTTGCTGTTTATTTACGTAATATATACAAATATATATATAGACCTATGTGCCAAATCCAGTTCTTGTTCAGTCTGATCCATTCCGAACCCGTTTGTACTGTAGGTAACCTTCTGTACAAGTCAGTATCAAATATTGTTTCTCTCAATAGTCCCTTGTAACTGGTGCCATTAAAAAACTATTCAAACTTGAAATAAACATTGAATAAAAATGTGAGGTGGCTCCCAGTGGTTTGTGATTCAACATATTCATTTCACACAGTCTGATTCACCAGAAATGAAAAACTAATGTTGTATAATACTGACATCTAGAGGAAGCATCATCACATCGCAGGATGATGATCCAGATGAAAGCAGGTTTCGTAGTCAGGGATATTTCAATGTCTTTAATTTAAAAAAAAAAAGAATAAAATTTACATCAGAATAGACAGTAAAACAACACTCAAGTCATTCTTAAGACAAACCATTAAAAAAAGTTTGACACTACACATAAATAGACAATGTTAGAAACACAAACTGTTGGAATGCAACAAGTACATACTTAACATAAGTGATAAAAACCAATCAGTTTGGAAGTGTACTGAAAAATGAGGTGTTTCCTTACAATAGCACTGAGTCCTGGCAAGCTGGACCCAGAGGCTACGGTTCTAGCCCATGTGTGAAAAGGCTGGTTTTAGGAAGGGCCGCTGGTTGGTTTGTGGGGTAGGGATGGCCATGAAGCCTGGTCTTCTGCCTGCCGGTGCGGCTGCTGCTGAGGTGCTGGAACCACGGCCTGCAGACTGGAGATTTGAACCGCCTCTGGAGTTGGACGATGACCACGATTTATTGCTGCTGTATTCAGCACAGCAAGGCAGGAGAGAGGAAAATTAGTTTCAGCTAGGAGGTGTGATGTTCTTTTTATTTTAGACAAACGTTTTTCAGAAATATGATCCTATCCTAGATAAAATGTGAGACAAACACACTACAGACCCTTTAGAGTTGGTGTTCTTGTTGGCAAATCCTTTTTTCTTCTTTGCATACTTGAAGAAAGGGGCTTTCTTCCTCTTCCTTCCTTGGGCAGTCTCGTTACTGAAGTAGCTGGAGGACTCGTCCTCGTAATCATGATCTTCAGGCGTACGGCCTCGGGTCATGTCAATCCATCCGTTAGAGTCCACGTTATCAGTCTGCTCCTCCACTGAAGAGGGGTTTAAACAGGTTCAACACCACAATGTGCATTACAAATCTTTTAAAGAGTGTACACTGACACTCTACCAGTCAGTGAGATGGAATACATACAATTTAAATAAACATTTGGCTCAGTGTTTACCAGGTCGCTGCCACTCAGAGTATTTCTGCAGGATCTCAATGACTTCAGCTCCATACTTCTCCAGCTTGTCCTCTGTCACGCCGTCAATTCGTAGAAGGACTTCTGGGTCGGCGGACAATGTCTCTGTTCATATGAAGAAAAGAAGAAAAAAAAAAGGTTTGAAAGTTATTTAAACTCTACTCATATCTAACAGGCTCTCATTTAAAAGACAAGTACTGATAAATCAGGAAATACAGTCACTAACTGACTGCATAATAGTCTTAATGAATGCTTCATAAATTACCTGCTATCGTTTTCAAGGCGGCAGTGGAGAAGATGTTGAAATAGTGAATGCCAAACACTTTGCCCAGCTGCTTGCACAGATCTGTCAGCTCTTTTAGACACTTCTGAACCATGTCCTCTCTCTGGGAGATGTTCTTGGTCACAGCAGCCTTATGTTTCCTGATGCTAGATGCACTCTCGGTCTCATAGAACTCCACCTGAGATGGGACAACAGCCAATTACTGAGTTTTGAACAATCACTTAAATATATGTGGACTCATATTTGTAGCGCTTCACACAGCTATAAAGCCGATGTACGATAGCAGGGAGATGTATATGTATCGAGAGGTGATGTGAACCTGCATATGTCCAGACAGGACGTTCATGGCTTTGGGTCCAGCGGAGATGTAAGCCACAGCCTGGCCGTTGTTAGTGATGTAGAGGTCCTCCATCAGGACAGTGTCCAGAACCAGCTTCTTGAAGAGACGGTCAGCATTATGCCTGGAATAGGGTGCTCCAATCCCAAACATTCCTGCCTGGATCTTGGCACTTTTAGACCCTGCGAGAAAGAAAAACACAAACAGGGCAGCTCAATCATCTTTACAAAGTTTCCCCATATGAGAACATCCAGTTATTGCATACTTGGGATATGAACACAGCTGTATAAAAGGATATGCACAACTTTTATTACATTCATTTTATTTTGCTGCAGTGTTAATGTTGCAAAATGCAATCATTTGAAGTATGTTTTGAAAGTATTTACCTAGGAAGATATCCACCAGCATGTTCAGAGTCAGTCGGTTCTGCTGAGCAGACTTGGCGTATCTTGCTCCAACTTTCTCACAATTCTCCTGGACGAACCTCACAATCTTCTTCACATCTTCAGTAACATTTCTCATCCTGAATTCCTGTAAAACACACATAGGAACATTCAAGCACAAACATTCATATTGACTGAAATGGTCAGGCAGGTTTTGGATATGTGATTAAAGTAATCATGAAATGATTCTTACATTGGGTTTGGCACAGTTGTCACAGATGACATCTGGGTGGTCCTTACAGAAGCTAGCATTGAACTTATGCTCTCCAAAGTAGGCAAGCAGCTGAATCCTTCTGCAATCCATCACGTTCTCACAGAAATGCACCATGCTGTGTAAGTTGTTGAAATGAGTCGCCTTGGCATGTCTGTCACCTTCTCTATCCACTGTGATTAACAAAAGGAACCATTTTAGTCTACCACAAAAATTAATACAATTGCTAATTTGTATAGGAAATGTGTTAGGAGCCATTTCAGAGGGCATAGGATAGGGGATTAAAATAAAACATACACAAAAGATAAACAAACATATCTACACAAATTTTGCATGCCACAAGAAAGAGCTGTTTTCCTTTAGCTACGTACTGCTGATAATCCTCTTGATGCGGATGACATCAGTGTAGGAGTAGAAGAGAATGCAGTGAGAGACCTCCCCATCTCTGCCAGCTCTCCCTGACTCCTGGTAGTAGCCCTCCACTGACTTAGGGAGACTGGCATGGATCACATAACGCACATCAGGCTTATCAATGCCCATTCCAAAGGCTATGGTGGCACAAATGACCTGTCAGTAAAGAGCAGAATAGTGAGGTCAGTGCAACATGTGTGTATGTGTGCGCTTGCATGGTGAATCCTTCTGACATCTACTGGTTTCCAAAATCTTAACATTAATTCTATGCATATCACTTAGTATGAAAACCCCTCAACCAGTATGTTTATTCATACTATAATATCAGTGAGCGAGAGGTAAACTCACCTGGCAGCCATCCTGATTGATCCACTTGCTCTGTACATATTCTCTGTCACTGTCTTTCAGGCCGGCATGATATGACAGAGCTAAAATCCCTGCTCTCTGTAGACGCTCAGCCATTGTATCACAGTCGTTACGGGAAAGGCAGTACACAATGCCAGAGTCACCTGTAGCATGTGGAGGAGGAGGAGGAGGTTTAATACGTAAAGAATCATGTAGACTGAGCTGGTCATTATTTAAAAAAAAAAAAAAAAAAGCCCCCAACACAAAGCGGAGCAGGCCCTTTATGAACATGGCTCTACAGGTACAGACAACCTTGACAACAGGGTGTCAATGTTGTCAAGCCAATTCAATTTCTATTCAACTCTGCTTGTCAAACTGCCCACAAAATAGTCCAGCAGCTATGTTTGCAGTATCAAAGGAGTAACATATTTTGGCACAAGGTGTTGTGAGTCAATGTGATTAGAAATCAACCAAATCGATCTTGGCTTTGTCATGATTAAGAAATAACAGACCTCAGACTGAGTTACTTGGCAAATCAGAATTGAATATTCAACAAAGCCATATAATAAAAAAACATTTATGGCAGTGTTGTGAAAATATCATGAACTAGGAGTAGAAAAAGTATTACTGAATCATTTACGTGGATAGTGCTTCTTGATCCAGTTGATGCAGTCCTCATCAACCTTCTTGGGTTTCTTTGGCAGCACAGAGTACTTGAGGTTAGTTCTGTTGAAACTCATAGTAAACCTGAAAACATAAAAGGGTGAAAATGTGTAGTTACATGTGTGGTTAGAGTCAATAATAGCAGAACAGCACTGCTGTTAAAATCCACGGTCTGATTTGGAGGACGTACACCTGTGGCCGGGTCATCTGCAGCTGGTTGAGGATGTCTTTCTGGACACGTGGAGTAGCAGTGGCTGTTAGGGCCACGATGGGCACATTGGGGAACTTCTTACGCAGCTCATGTAATCGCTTGTAGTCCGGGCGGAAGTCGTGGCCCCACTGAAATATGGGAGGGCATGGGCATTATTCACAGTACCTTTCTGCTACAAGAAAAGGATGCTACAAATACTGTATAATGCACGGGAACACACCTGACTGACACAATGGGCCTCATCTATGACAAACCGGGCTAAAAGGCCTCTCTCATACAGGTTCTGCAGGGCACATGTCAGCCTGTTACTCGCACTCACCTTAGGAAAAGTAAAAAAGGTGTCATATAAGAACTGTAATTAACAGCTTGATAAAAATGTATTGTAAACTAAATATATGGAACAGATTGTGACTTTCAACCTAGGTCTGGTAATCATTCATCCCTCACCTTTTCAGGAGTGACATACAGCAGTTTAATAATGGGCTCTTTCTTAGACAGCTGCATATAAATCCTCCCTGCTTCACTGTCACTTTTGTCACCAGACAGACTTATGGCTGGGATCTGAAACATTGGACAACACAAAACAAAACTCATGCATGAATTATTACAATGTCATACACATTATCCCAACTTCACACTCCACTGAGATCCAACAGACCAGTGGTAGCAAAAACACTTACATCCAGAGTAGTGAGTTTCTGGATCTGGTCTACAATGAGGGATTTGAGTGGGGAGATCACCACACTGACTCCCGGTGACAGGCAGGCAGGCAGCTGGTAGCACAGGCTTTTACCCCCACCTAATAAATAGAAGTTACAGAATGATTCAGACATCACCGCCTAAGTTGACATCGTAAATCAAATGCTATATCTCCAAGTTCCTGTCACATATATTCATTACCAACCTGTCGGCATCAGGACAAATGCGTCTTCACCCAATATCGTAGCATTAATTGCTTCTAGTTGATTGAACCTGAACTGGTGAAGCCCAAAACGCTTGTGAAAGATCTTCATCATCTCTGGTGAGTGGGGGAAGTTGAACCCTCTAAAGCGATCATGGGCAGGGTTTCTGTAGGTGGGTTCTGCGATGTACAACATAAGATAATATTATGAGACAGTAAAAATGCAATGGAAGACCAAGATCACATATGAAGATAAACACAACTTCTTGATTAATAGCAAACAACGATGTGACAGACTTTACACGAGACTTGCCTGGGGAGCAAATCTTTGAAGGTTTGGGTGCAGAAGCAGGTGTTGCTGGTTTCCTCTCCCATGAAGATGTGTTCGATCCCCCCTCTTTGACTGTTCTAGTCACAGTGCTGGAGTTTTGTCCTGACGCTGAAGAGCTTGAGGGTTCATCAAAGTAATCAGGGATATCTGATTCATTGAAGTCATCTATATCAAAGTCGTCAATGTAAAAATCATCTGGTTGTGCGTTTCCTGTCGCCTCAACGCCTACTGGGGTTTTAGCTGTGCTATCACTTCCACTAACAGTCCATGGCCTTTTAGGCGAGTAGAAAAGATCTGAATCATCCACGCCTACAGTTGTGTTCTTAGAGAGATTATGGGATGTGTTTGTGAGGCCATGGGTTAATGGAGAATCACTGATACTCTGACCTCCAACAAATGTCCTCCCATTGCTTCCAGTGAAAATGGGCTTCACACAATTAGCAACATTGTTAGACGCCTCAAATACACTGCTGTCATCATTCAGAGAGACGACTGAAGATCTCCTGAACTGAAGGAGTTTCTTGGAGGACTCCCCTTTGTCCACAGGTAGACAGGTGGTGGATGACATAATGCTGGGACTGTCACAAGAAAAGGAAGGCTTTTCTCTGGGCTCCAAGATCACAGTACTGTCTGGCTGTTGCATTCTAAAGGATGTGCCACTGCCATTTGCAAGAATCCACTTCCTGGGGGTGAAAAGACAGATGATCGCAATCATAATGAGAAATTAAATAAAATAAAAATATCATGACTTTAAAGCAAGTTGTTTTCTGTTCAAATGTACACACCTGTGAGCCCTCTTCAGTAAAAGCTCAGTTCCATAGGACAGAGCTATCAGTTCATGTTCAGGGATGGAATCAACCAGAGCGCAAATGGACTCCATGATACTGAAGAGTTGCTCATCTGGATAGGTGACTAAAGGAAGATAATATATATAGTTCTAATATGGTAAAATGAATGAACACCTGGTTTAGACAAATCAAAAAAATGCATGACACCCACCTGGTTTCTCTTTAGGGAGGCAATCAGACACATCCCGTAGGGTTGTGATGGGCTCCTTTGTTTTTACAGGGCAGTCTTGGCTTTCAGAATCAGCTGATTTAAATCTGTTTGGAACGGAAGCAATCTTAGGTCCTGCTGGTCGCAAAGTGGGTCCTGGATTGCTCCCAGGTAATTTGTTGTTTCCTCTTTTAAACTGTCTTTGAGGTCCAGATTACAGAGACAATAGAGGTAAATAAAGCATGTGCTTCATTATAGCAATAATACCAGAGGGCGTTTTTTTATTGTGATTATGTATACAATGGTGATGCATGAGGCAGAGCCAAGTATCGTTGGCAGCACCAAAGCATCCACAATCACTGAAAGAATTGCCCTCACGGGTATTATAGCTTTTATATAATGGTTACAAACAAGTGTGTACTGTGGCTACCAACATGTGTGTAGTAACTGAGAAGTTTTCTTCCAATTAGTATTTATACTTGAGAATAGAAAAACATAAGACAAGAACAAGACTGCTAAATAGCTCCCTGGTTACTAAAGCTAGCACAGAAAACAATATCTCTGCATCTTCTGATTTATCTGACAAACAATTAAGTGAAACTTAATTAAACCAATACATTTATATTATGTTATATTGATGTTATGTATGTGTAATAATGCTGGTATATACCAACATCTAGCCAAAGTAGGGCACTCCAGTGTTGCTAGTCACAAAATAGAAACACACCATTTCAATGTCTCAGTAAGGTTAACAATGTTTACATATCTTATGACTAAGATTAATTATACTGTTATCATCTTGGTATTAATTATAGGCAATACATACTTAAAAAGGTAATATAATTCACCACCATGTATGCCTAGTAAAGCTAACCTCTTCTCCATTGTAGAACTGGTATAACTGATCTCATCAGGGATTGGAGAAGGGGGAATGAAATCTAGGTCATCATCAGGCTCTGACTTGTCATCAAGTTCTATGACATTTGGGTCGATCCATTTCCTCTGATCACCTGCAAAGAAAAAATAAACATTAGATCTAACCTATTTGTTAACCCTGATGTGTTACATGTCAAAGCCATTTTTTAGTTTCTGACCATAAAAAATACAACAGATAGTTAATTACCTGTCCTTTCTTCACAAGGCTTAGGCACACCAACGCTCTCTTCGTCACTATCACTCACAACAGATTTGAGATGAGCCGGAGGACGTCTTCGAGTCATTTTGATGGGCGAATCCTCCAGCTTCCACTCTGCTGGTTCCTGAATGGGACTGTGGCTAGGGGAAGCTGTGGCTCTATCGACATTGTCCTCAAGTTCATGCATTTTAATACTAGATTGTTCTCTTTCAGCAAACCCAATCTTGTTTGCAGTAGTGTTGCTGAACTGTGAAGGCAAAATCTCAAGAGAGGCACCTTGGTTTAATGTTTTTGTCGTTGCAAATTTTTCCTCATTGGAAAATGACATTGCCTTAATATTCTTTCCCGAGGGTTCTGGACTGAGTAAGGCACTTTTCCCTTTGACAGGTGTTTGAAAATCGTCAAAATCATCCCAGTGATCCATTGGGAATCCCAAAGATGTATCCAGATCCGTGGGATTTCTTCCATTGCCACTTGTAAACTGGTTGTCAGATTTAGAGGGAGCAGCAGACAATGTTGAAGGGGGTTGGCTTGCGGCAGGAGAGTCAAGTGAGGAGTCCAACTTGCTTTTTGAATTTACCAAGTTGTTGATTTTGGCACGAGGTCTCTCAAGCTTGTTTGAAAACGTCAAAGGAGATTTTGTCACCAAATTGCTCTGTAGAATATTGACACTCCTGTTTGCCAAACCATTTGAGCTGATTACCTTGGTCGAAATATCCACTTTAGTTGTGCCTGATGTGGACTTCTTTTTGAATGAAAAGGTCCTGCAAAAACAGTTGGTTTGATGAAAACATATGTAACAGTAACGCAGTATCTTACCTTATCTTACTTAACCCTTGTGTTGTGTTCCGGTCAAATATGACCGATTTACAACTTTTATGTCTGAAATCTTTAGTTTATTTCATATGATTGGAATAAATCTGAACACACAACATAAATTTAGATCATTTACTGAATTGTGGGTGTTTTATTTAACTTTTGTACATCTGTGATGTTCCCGGTCAAAAATGACCAGCCATTGGAAATGCATGGGTGAGATTACAAGTAGAAGAAAGTGAGAAAAATTGAGAGTTGCGGAACATGTCCATCCATCAGATGGACACACTGCCATGTGCGTGCAGTTAAGTAACACGAAACGAACACAACACAAGGGTTAACCTACTCATGCTAATAGTAAGTTACTGTGTGGCAGACGGTCAGCTGCCTAGAGTAACGTTATCATAAATGAAGACACGTAGAAGCTACATGTTAGCTAACGTTAGCTACAAACTGTAACATAGCTCACTTCATAGACTCACCCCGGTTTAGGTTTAGCCAAAGACAACTTGCTCTGAGCAGCATTAGTATGCCTCGCCAGATGTTCCCTCAAATTATTTTGTGGAAGAGCGGACATCGTTGGTAAATACTGAGATAGAAAACTAAGGTTAACTAACGTTAGCTAGCGTTAGCTAGTAGACTTAACGTTAACCATTCACGAACTGGTGGACAACTTCGGCATAGCTGGCTACAGAGGCTTGGTTAACAGAAAACGCACGCCGTGGTTTGGTCTGTCTGGGTTGCATTCATTTAAGTTAACAGACAACTGTATCTTCTTACTACTGGTTTACATGACCCTGAAGTGGAGAAGTCGGAATAACAACGGCTTCGTGTTTTGCGCCTATTCCGCAAACAGACTCCTTATTGGCCGCGAGAGGAATGAGGATTTTGGGAAATGTAGTTTTAAGGACGCGTTCACGCGATGTCGTAATGCCCGTTATTTCCTCCTTCCCATTGGGAAAAACCGTTCACGACTGGCCTCTAGTGGTAAATACAAGGGCTGAAAGGTTTAGAAAACCATAAGGTCTTTGGACCTCACAGTGATGCCAGGTAGTTACACACAGTGGTGTTAAGGATTTGTTCAGACAGCCATTCAGGGGCGATTTTAGGACATGAGGTTTGGGGAGCAGAGCCCCCTCAGAGAAGGGTGATTTTGTTGCGCGCGGAGCAGGTGCCAAATTTTCAGATTAATGAATTACATTTTATTTAATGCGTGCTGTGCATGCACATTGATTCACTGAATATACTCAAATAAAGTAAAACTAGTAGGCCAACAGCTAGTGACCAGAACATCTATAGACCTGCATAGAGCCTTTTAGGAGGTATGGATGCAATGCATTCAAGAAGGGGACAAGAAATCCTCTCCATGACACTCAGGTTTCACTGAAGGAACAGGTACTAAAGTATCCTGGAACAGATTTTAGAAGGATACTATGTATACAAATATCATTGAAAAACTAAGACCCTATAGTAATATTAGAATAAGAATAAGATAATAAGGTATAAGAATACCAAAGCAGATTAGAAAATACTATCAAGTAGAATTAGGTCACTATAAACTCACTGCCGAGGAGCACTGATTTGTTTTATTGTGTTAGGTTTAAATGAAAGGATCCATTGCCTTTGCATGGATACAGTATCCAGACAAAGGTCCAGTTGTAACAGTAGTTCTGTTCTACTGGGGTTACATTGTAATACATTTGGGCAATAAGCTTAGAGCTGTTGTTGTCTCATCATGGTGAAATAGCACTACTTCCTCTCTCTTCTATCTTGTCTGATCACTTTCTTAGTTGGCTGCTGTAAGTTTTCTGTGGTTCTGCTGCTGTGGTTCTATCTATCTATCTATCTATCTATCTATCTATCTATCTATCTATCTATATTTTTAGTCAATATTTTGCATTAGATTTGTGTAACCATTGACATCAGTTACAGATAAGACATCCATTTCCCTGTTTAGGAAAAACTAAGGCATTGATTGGTAGCAAGCGTCTCACATTTTTTGAACAGCCCACACACTCTGGGAACCAGCAGACATCTGCAACTATGTTGTAACTATGACTCAGACAAGCTGATTCAACAAAAGTTTTATTCCTGTATTTAACAACAATGTCAACCATCTGAATGATCAGTACTTATTTTGATAAAGCTGAAGGATATGATTGGCAGCTTGAAACCTCTAAAGTCATACTGGTCCATTGGAGACTACAACTTACTTATTATCCATTTTGTAATAGCCTACTATGCAATCATATACAGTAGGCTACTGATTGTATATAATCAAATCCTAAATCATCACTAAACCCTGACACTTAGTGTTAGGATGGACAAATGGTGGTGGTCATAATTCATTTCTAAGGCATATCAATTAGGGTCAGAAAAGCAAAATGTTCATAAAAAACATTTTACATTTTTTTTGATTTTTTTTCCCTTTTCAGCCCTTTCGTAGCCTGATACCATACAGAATTCACACCACAGGAAAAGATGAGCAGGCTGCTAGTCCACACATGTTCTTCCCACGTTCCATAAGAAAATATCTGCAAGAGGAGCACAGTGTAGCACATAATCATCATTATCATTCTCTCACTGGTACATTCAGTTACATTTCCTGTGTGATTATACCAAAGACTTACCCTTTAATCCCCCAGCTGGTTCCCCAGGAGTTCTTCACGATCCAGTAAGGAGTGCCATTCTCCTTACCATACCCAACAGCTAGCACTGCATGGTTCACCTTGTCTGTAGTGCTCTGGCATTTAGTGCTACAAGTGGGAAGAGAAGTGGCAGACATGCAAGTTCATATGGGCATGTGTTTTGATAAGGAATGAGGAAATAAAGTGTACAGACAACTTCACATTTCCACTTGGATTAAATACTAAGAAGCTTCTCCAGTCCTTATTTATAGCAGTTCTGGTTGGAGGTAAATTTGGTTTCAGTTCCATAACATTTCCTGTTTCAGTTCTAGTGCAGGACTTTGTACAAAAATAGTTCCTATATCAATGCTTTATGATGATGATGATCAATGCACTAAGGCAGCACTCACACTAGACCATTTGAACCGTGCCCGGGCACAGTTGACGCCCAAAGCCCGGTTCGTTTGACTAGGGTGATCGCTCCGAACCACACCCGGGCCCGCTTGAAGAGGTGTGCTCCGGCACGGTTCACTTGCATTCGGACTAGTATGATCGCCAATCGTTCCCGGGCATGGATCGCGAACATGATGTCATATTGATGCGACAGCGCCCTTAAAGCAACAGTTCACTGATGCGACAATCTCATTACAAACATCATTACAAACATGGCAGCAAGGGGATCACTGTGGTCTACGGCAGAGGTGGAGTCTTTGTTAGAAATTTGGGCAGAGGAGAGTATCCAGGAGCAACTGGATACGACGCACAAGAATTCCGAAATATTAGGGAAAATGCGGGACTACTTGAATGCTCGTGGATATCAACGAACGCTTGAACAATGCCGCGACAAGTTAAATAAGTTGAGGGTTCAATATTTCAAGGTACGGGACGCACTCCGTAAATCCGGCAGCTCACCGGATGAAAAGGACAAATTCCAGTGGTACGATGCCGTCGACCAAATAATAGGCCTGAAACCGACAAGCCAACCGAATGTTTTGGAGTCGCATTCGGGAAGTCTGTCAGATAATGTTACGGACGACACCGGACTGGCGAGCCCTCTGAACAGTGAGTAACGTTGTAATCTCTGATACATAACCCTTTGGGAATCTTTCATGTAACCAAACCAATACGTCGAATTTCACTGACCTAAACAGATGTCCATAATCCTTCACTTGTCTACTTAACGGCGTGTGGCCCCGTGTTTCCTATGCGCAAATAAAGTTTTACACTTTGTTAAAGACAGGCATACTCCAAATTTTCCATTGTAATGAAGTCCAAGATGGCCGACAGACGCCTCGAACTCTTCTTTACGTAGTCAGCCATCTTGGCTTCATTACAATGGAAATGTTGGAGTATACCTGTCTTTAACAAAGTATAGAAGTTTACTTGTGCATATGTGCTGGAGCGCCATGCAAGTAGACAAGGGAAGGATTATGGACATCTGTTTAGGTCAGTGAAATTAAACGTATTGGTTTCGTTATCGGGCTCGCTGCCTTTCGTGCAGTAAAAGTCAATGGAGCAGGACAGGACCCTCTGGGAGAAGTAAACAGCCATATGATAGACTCTCAAAGGGTCCTGTATTAGGGCTATGGTAGCCTATAACGTTATATGGTCTTTGCCTGTGATTAATAAGATGACTAAGCTATTGTTTTTATTTGTGTTTACAATGTTTATTTTGCTTTTGTTTTCACAGGCACATCACCCACTTTAGCACCCACTTCAGAGCAGTCCCACACTGGTGATGAGACCTCGGACAGTAGTCCTAGAACACCCACAGTACAGAGCAGGAGGAGGAGGAGGAGGAAGAGGAAGATGGATATGTGTGACATGATGGCAGCCTTTGTGGACATGCAGAAGAAAAGCCATGATGAATTCATGCAATGGGAGCAGCTGCGTCTACAGCAAGAGAGGGAGACGCTCGACAATTGGATGAAGGTACAGAGGGAGGAAAACAGGATGTTCCAGCACATGATGGGCAGACTGTTTGATGCCATGGTGCCATTCCAGCAGCACACACCCTCACATCCACAATATCCTCGTCCTCCTCAGCACCATTCCTACCCTGCCCAGGAGGAGACACCACCAGCTTACCATGATCAATCTACGCAGGTCTATCACAACCTTTGAGGTGTAGGCGTAGTTCTTTTTTGTTATTCATTATAATGCACTCATTGTAATGCACTATAATGCACTTTACAGTTTTCAGAATTACTGCTGCTATTGCAAGTACTGCCTTTTTTATTTTGTATTTTTATTTTTTTTTAACCACTAAGGTTGTGTTCAGTAAATTACCGACGTTTGACTGTTGGAAGTACTGTACGATTTTTACTTTGAATAAAACATTTTTGATAATAGCGTATGTTTTGTCTGTTATAAACCAATAAGGCCCCCAATGTTCTTGGAATGAACAATACAAATTTATTGCGAGCGTCACCCACAAATGTAATGTTCATGTTGTCAGAAAAACACAAACAGACACTTAAAAAAAGGGCTGCTGTTACAAAAACCTTTTGCAGAAACCTTTCGGGGACCAGTCAGTGTAAAAATAAACCTGTAAGCTCTACAGATTTGTGAAATATGAACACAAGGCATCTCTTGAGGGGTTTGACACAGTGTTTGTATGAACAGGATTGCATTCACTTTCTTCATGAACATCTATATCATCATATTCCTCACTGTTAACTTGTTGTGAAGCATGTAACAGGCTGAGATGATAGTGTTGATGTTGTCGATGTGGCAATCATACCTCTTCATTAGGCACCGCCATCTTCCCTTAAGACGGCCAAATGCCCTCTCAACAGTCATCCGTGCCTTGCTGAGCCGGTTGTTAAAGGTGACCTGTGCAGGGGTTGTCTGTTGGTTTTCAGGGTATGGTTTCATCAACCACAGCAGTAATGGATATGCTGCATCCCCCAACATCACCACTGGCACATCTACTCCTGCAAACCTCTCTTTGATATTAGGGAAGAGTGCACCACTCTGACCCCTCTCGTACAATGATGAATTGCCGAACACTCTGGCATCATGGACTTTGCCCGGCCAACCCACATTGATGTCCCAGAACCGAAGTCGATGGTCTACCACGCCTTGCAGGATGACAGAATAGAAACCTTTACGGTTATAGTAGTCTGCAGGGCTGTCAGGTGGAGCTAAAATCCCAATATGAGTCCCATCATTAGCCCCTCCACATTGCAGGAAACCCCACCGGTCTCGGAAACCTTGAATAATGACATTGAGTTCATGTTCAGAGGGTGTTCTGATGTAGAGGGAAAGCAAATTGTTCACAATTACAGAGGCAACATGATTGGCTATGGTGACTGCAGTAGACTGGCCAATCCCAAATAAATGGGAGATG